>CABHPH010131445.1:10521-23052 GCA_902168325.1 Peromyscus nudipes
ACACACACACACACACACACACACACACACACACACACACACACACAAAGTGCTGTAGTCCTATCTCTGGCTTCCAGGTCACCCTTGAACAAAATTACTTTACCTCCTTGCATTTGTTTTTCTAATCAAACAAAACAAAAGCAGTCACAGCGCCTCCAGAAGTAAGACAGGTACTGAATGACACTATTAGCTGCTTTTCAGAGTCACAATCATGACATATTTCTAGAACTCAAGTGTTCCTACCCCATTACCCTCTCATTACAAGAACAGAAAGTGCTCTCCACAACTTAATTCTATCCAGGAACAAATAGGGCTCTGGTCACAATTACACAATTGTTTCTAATTATGTAAATTAAACATATGTAAGAAAACAAGATGTTAATACTCAACACATCTATACTTATTATATACTCCCAATATTTAATATGAATGGTATCTATGAAAGTTCTCTAAAATGACTTAGGAGCACATTACTGAAAATAACAGAGGATTCTGTAGTAAAGTGTTACCAAACAGGGGATGCAAAGAAGGGTATGAAGAAAAGTGACCTTCAACTTAGCGCAGCTGTGCCCACAGTGCACTTCCTCAGTATTCCTTTCCTATTTTCTATTATTTAATGTTTGTGCTTGCATATTATGGATCATGATGGTTTTGCTTTTGTTGGTATTGTTCAGTTAGGTTTCAGAACTGGTATTGATGTTCTTCTACTTAGGTTTTTCTCCTCTCTCTTATCTTTAACCCCTCCTCTTTTCCCTTAATTCAAACATAGCTTTAACAATCCCTAACAACTGTGCACTTCAACAGTATCCCAGCTTTCTCTTCCTAGCCACTTCATCCACTTCACTTTTTTAAATGTAATACTTAACCTCCATCTTTACCCACCCTCTCCTGACCCTCACACCTCCCTCCCACTCCTGGTCTACTATCTGAGTATACTCCATACTGTCCTTGGCTCTTCATCTCCTAGCGGCGATCGAGGTCCTATGAGCTGCTGTCACTGACTGCCCTGCAGCACATGTACAGAGCGGGAGTATTAAACAGCTGGGGCTGATCTCACAGTCACTATTCCACTTAGGGAACAATAAAGAGGTCCCACCAGGTACCCTGGGCTCTTGGACTAAGGAACCATTTTCTGAACCAAACACTCTACTCCATCACATTAAAGTCCCACATGAACACTGTAAATATGTCAACTGAAAGAATATAGCTGATAAAAAAATAAACCAAGCAAATAAATAACTCCATATGTGTACATCCCTAGGCAATAACATAACATGAAAACTCAAGCCAACTCCAAAAATTACTAATCCAACAGTAATGGTGAGAGTGAGTTAGATGAAATGCCAGCTAAGGAACTCAAAAGAATGACCATAATCATTATAAGGATGTTCAATAAAATAAAAGAAGAAAATAAGTGCCTGTTTGAGAACCAAACAGCTGAATGAGACAAGGAAGGTGACCCAAGCCATCAGAGAGGGATTATAAAAAGAACTGTACTGAAGACAGACCATGTGACATGATGGAAATGAAGAAAAAACCAGTTAGTCAAATAAAAGTCTCTGTGGAAAATATCACTAATAGACCAGATCAAGGAAAGGACAGAATACCTGAGCTTGATGACAAGGTAGAAAAACTGGAACCATCCAACAAGGACAAAGATAAAACAATATCAAGGTGCCAGCGGGAATTCCAAATACACATGGCATGCAGAAAAGACTGAGTCTATGGATAACAGACAAAGATTTAGAACAGAATATAGTTCCATTATATTCTTACATATTATAGAAGATAAATATAATTCTAGGGACATAGAAAACCTTAAAAAATCATAACAGGTCAGGCATGGTGGTATATATCTTTAATCCCAGCACTTGGGAGGCAGAGGCAGGTGGATCTCTGTAAGACTCAGGCCATTCTGGTCTACATAGCAAGTTCTAGGTCAGCCAGGACTATACAGTGAGACTCTTTCTGTCCCAACAAACAAACAATCATCACAACAAAATTTCTCAGAGTTTGGAAGAGATGCCAATCCAGATACAGGAGGCATTTAGGACAGCAAACAGTTAAGACCAGAAAAGAACCCCCTCTGTCATATTATAACTGAAACACTAAATATATAAAACAAAAAGTATACAGGAAGAAGCAAGCAAGAAACACCAAGCCACACAGAGGCAGGCCCATCCGAATAGTAGCAGCAGATTAATTAGCTAAAACTTTAAAAGTCATGAGAGCCTAGACAGATGTATTTCAAGTTCTGAAAGACAATAACTACCAACTCAGACTACTATACTTACCAATTCTATCTGTCATAATTGAAGGAAAAATAAAAACTTTCCGTGATAAAAATAGGCTAAAGGAATGTATGAGCATTACACCAGCTGTACAGAAGTTACCTAAAGGAATCATTTGGACTAAAGAGAGAGAGAGAAAATCCACCTACAAGGTCACAGGAAACAATAAGCCATGCTAGAATAATAGTTAAGGAAGGAAAGAAAAGGAATAAAAACCCAAATACTACAAAAATCAACAAAATAACAGAAATCAATACATAATAGAAGCTCTTAATGGTGTTAATTCCCCAATCAAAGACAGACCAGCGGAATGGATCAAAAGGCCGGAACCATCTCTTTGCTGCCTCCAAGAACACATCTAACCACAGAAGACAGATACTACCTACCTCAGGGTGAAAGGATGGGCAAAGGTATTCCAAGTGAATGGACCTAGGGAACAAGCAGGTCTGCCACTGTCCTGATATGTGACAAAACAGGCTTCAAATCCAAACGAGGAAGAAAAGACAGCCACCAGTACTGATTATGGGAACATTGTGATTCTAAAAATATGCCCCCAAACAGGTGGACTCAATTTCAAGGAACAACTATAGTAGACATAAAGCCACAGATTAAACCTTGCACAATAATAGTGGGTGACTTTAGTACCTCATTCTCATGAACTGACAAGTCTTCCTAACAAAAAATAGAGGGACAGGAGAGATAGCTCAGCAGTTAAGAGAACTGGCTGCTCTTCCAAAGGACTCAGATTTGATCCCAGCAACCACATAATAGCTCACAACCTTCTATAACTCCAGTTTCAGGAGATCTGACACCCTTTCTGGCCTCCATGGGCACCAGGCACACATATTGTTTACAGTATATATGCAGGCAAAACACTCATATACATTAAGTAATATACATTTTTTAAATTAAAAATAAATGTGAATTAAACAATTATAGATCAAGTGGACTTAACAGTCACTCTAGAACATTCTATTAAAGCACTGCAGGATATACATTCAGAAGCCCATGGAGCTTTCTCTAAAATAAATCATGTTTTAAGACACAAAGCAACTTTCAACAAATATAGGAAAATTGAAATAATTCCTTATATTCATGACAATGGAATAAGACTACAAATCAACAGCAGAAGAAAGCCCAGAACACAGACAAACTCCTGGAGATTAATACCCTACTGAATGATGAGCGGGTCCCTAAAGAAATCAAGAACATAACAAAAAAAAATCTTAGAATCAAATGAAAAGGAAAACACAACATCCCTAAACCTATGAGATACAACGAAAGCAGCCCTAGGAAAAGAGGTTTACAGCTCTAAGTGTCTACATTAAGAAATCAGAGAGGTTACAAATAAGTAACAGTGAATGATCCACCTTAGGACCCTGGGAGAACAACAGGAAACCCCCCAAATCAGTCAATAGAAAGAAATCATTAAGATCAGGGCCGAAACTAATGATATGGAAATGAACAAAGTTCAAAGAATCAATGGAACAGGAACTGATTTTTTGGAAATATTGGCAAACCCTTAGCCAAACAAACCAAAAGAAAGAGAGCAGACCCAAATTAATAAAATTAGGGATGAAAAGGGAGCCATTATTTGAAATACCAGTGGGATTCAGAAAATCATTTGGTCTTACTTTGAAAGCATATATTCTACTAGATTGGAAAGCCTCTAAGAAATGAGATTTTGAATTTCTAGATGCATACGACCTATAAAAACTAAGGGGGGGGGGGAGGACAAGGGAATCCGTGGCTGATATGTAAAATTAAATTAAATTATAAAATAAAATAAAAAACCTAAGCCAAGTGGAGATGAACAATTTAAACAAATCTGTAGCAAGCAGTGAGACTGAAGTCGTAATTAAATCTCTACACTGAAAAAAGTCCAGGCCCCGATGGAGTAATAGGTGGATTTTCCCAGACCTTCAAAGAACTAACAATAACATGTCTAAAACTAGTCAATAAAATAGCAAAGAAAGGAATATCACCCAATTCCTTTTATAAAGCTAGTATTACCCTAATACCAAAGATAGATAAAAAAAGAAAAAAGAAGGGAAATCTCTCTGATGCACTTAGATGCAAACCTTTTCAACAAAATATTTGCAAACTGAATTCAAGAACACATCAAAAAGATCATTCACCATGATCAAGTTGGATTTAACTCCAACTATATGCTGGGATGGTTCAGTACATGTAATCAGTAAATGTTATAAATTATATAAGGTCAAACATGGCTGTCTCAATAGATGCAGAAAATTAAACATCCCTTCATGTTAAAAATTCTGAAGAAACTCAAGCCGGTTGGTAGTAAAGCATGCCTTTAATCCCAGCATTCAGGAGGCAGAGACAGGCGGATTTCTGTGAGTTTGAGGCCAGCCTGGTCTACAAAGTGAGATCCACAACAGACTCTAAAGCTATACAGAGAAACCCTATCTCAAAAAAAATTCTGAAGAAACTCAGAATAGAAGAAACACATATGACAAACGTACAGCCAACATCACATGGAATTGGGGAAAACACAAAGTAGTTCCTCTAAAACTAGGAACAAAGGAGGTTATCCACATTCTCCACTCTCATACAATAGAGTACTGGAAGTCTTAGCTATAGCAGTAAGACAAGAGAATAAACAGATACACATGGGCAAGGAAGAAGTCAAAAGTGCCTCTCTATTTGTAGGTGATATGATTCTGTATATTCTGTATATAAGACTCCATGCTCCAAAGACTCTACTAGAAGAACTCTTAAAACTGATAAGACACCTAGAGCAGAGTGGCCAGATACAAAATAAACACACAAAAATCATTAGCCTTCATATACACCAATGGCAAACAAACTGAAAAGAAACCAGGGAAACAATACCATTTACAACAACAGTCTTAAAAAATACCTTGGAATAAACCCAACCAAGTATGTGAAAGACCTCTACAGTAAAAACTTTAAAACACAGTTGAAAGAAATTGAAGAGAACTGGACATAGTGGCGCATGCTTTTAATTCCAACATTTGCAAGGAAGAAACAGGTGGATCTCTATGGGTTTAAGGTCATCCTGGTCTACAGAATGAGTTCCAGGACAGCCAGAGCTATATAGTGAGACCTGTCAAACAATATTGTGAAAATGACCATACCATCAAAAGCAACATACAAATTCAATGCAATCCCCAACAAAATTATAATGCCATTCTTCACAGAATAGGAAAAACAATCTTAAAATTAATATAGAACCACAAGAGAATAGCCAAAGTAATCCTGAGCAAGAAGACTGCTGGAGTTAATACCATACCTGATTTTAAGTTATATTACAGAGTCGTAATTATAAAACAGCATGGCTAGTCAGGTGAGATAGCTCATCTGCCACTTTAGTCCCTACATTCAGGACCTACATAGTGGAAAGGGACAACCAAACTCTACAAGTTGTCTTCTGACTTTCACATATGCCTCATAGCATGTGTGCACCCACATATATACAAACAAAACAAACACAGTAAAATAATTTTTAAAAAACATGGTACTGTCACAAAAAGAGACATATAGATTAATGAGTAGATAGAGGCCTAAGATGTAAGGTCATTAAACTACAGCCACCTGGTTTTTGACAAAGAGGCCAGAAATACACTAGCAAAAAGCTAGCATCTTCAATAAATGATGCTGGGAAACTGGATACACATGTAGAAGGATGAAACCAAATCCTTATCTCTCACCCTTCACAAAATCAGCTCTAAGTGGATCAAGGGCTTCAGCATAAGACTTGAAACTGAAACTGCTACAGGGAAAGTAGGAAGCACATTTCAAGACACTGGCTTAGGGGAGGACTTTCTGAATAGGACTGATGACTCAGGAAATAAAGCCAACAATCAACAAATAGGATCTTAAAAATCCCAGGGCTTTTGTACAGCAAAGGAAACCAATAATCAAGAGAAGAGACAGCTTACTGAGTGGGAGAAAATCGTTTTCAGCTTTGTGTTTGACAAAAGATTAGTGTCTAGAACATACAAAGATCTCAAGAAACTAAACAAACAACTCAACAAAATACTTGGCCACAGAACTGCCAACCTGGAAAGATACTCCTAAGGATGCAATAGTAGCACTTATATCTTGGCAGCAACCAGCAGCTGACTAATTAGACTAAAGACCTGCTCAACAAGAGGGAAGTCATGCTTATTATTGTAGACCTAGCCAACTACCTGTGGCTGGTGAGGTCAGGACCCTAGAGGAGAACCTACTACTCCCACTTTTCTGAAACCAATTCGATTTCTAACTGCATTCTAAATATTTATCCTTATATGCAGAAATGAGTGCAGCTCTCACCCCTCATTGAAGAAGCTTCTTTTTGCAGCAGATGGAGACTATTACAGAAATCCACAATTGGTCAAAATGTAGAGACCATATGACTATGGGGTGCCTAACTAGTAGATACACTTATAATACAACCTGCATACCTAAGACTCAGGGAACATTGAAGAGGAGGGAGCAGAAAGATTGTAGGAGCCAGAAGACCAGGGTGTCTACTGTGATAGTGTCTTCCATATATGACAGGGAAGCTATACCCATGAAATCTCAAAATTATGGTTGCCTAAACAAGACCTGCACAACATCACCAGTTGGTATGCCAACATGGATGGGTGTGATCTCACAAGGCCCCGACCCTAGATGAAGAGCTATAAGCAATTAATGTCTGGGAGGAGAATCAGTCTTCTCTAAAAATGAGTCCCTTGATAGGTTACCCAATCCCAAGAAGTCAGTTAAACACACACACACACACACACACACACACACACACACACGAACAACACTAAAAGGACCCAGGATGTATTTATATATTCATATGTATGTGTGTGTATATATATATATATATATATATATACACATACACACATATACATACACACACACACATACACACACACATAGGATCTCATATATAGGATCTCATGTGGATCCTAGCTTCAAACTTTTATATCTCTGGGTTAAACTTGGACTGATTCATAAAGGTCAGGAAGCTTTAAAAAAAGAAAAAAAAAAGATCTATGAGAGAGGAAGGGAAGAGGCCTTAAGGGATAAGGGGATAGCACACACATGTGCTGTGGAAGTAACAGAGGAAAGACTGGGGGGGTTAAAGGTTTAAGCAGGTATGGGGGAGGAGTGGAGGGAAGCTAGTCAACACTAAGGATTTATGAGAAACTTTATGGAAAGACACTACTTTGTAAGCGAATTAAAAAATATAATTATAAAAAGGAGTTTGAACACAGATGCACTGCATAGATGGACAATGCAGAGGACTCCAGAAGACATGGGCTAAATCAAAATCGCAGTGTCAGTCAGATGTGGGATACCTCCCTTTGAGTTACTGTTAGGGAGGACTCAGAGGCCCCCCAAACAACACAGGCTATTGTCATTGCTCATGGTAGCCCACCATAACCAGATGCTAAGACCCCATTGCTGATGACATGCCTTATTCTTGTTCTAAGACAGAAAAATCAGGCTGGAACTGATCTGAAAACGTCCTCCCTGTTAGCTAGTCTACATAGTGCCAGCAGATGCTATGCAGGCTGCTGGGGGAGAAAAGTCACCAATAATATTATCTAATGGTGAACGCTGAAAGCTACAATACTGGCCCGGTTAATACTTTGCCAACTGGATGCAAGTGAGAGTCATTAGGGAAGAGGGTACATCAATTGAGAAAATACTCCCACCAGATTGGCCCATAGGCAAGCCTGTGGGGTATTTTCTTGATTAATGACTGATGTGGGAGGGTTCATCCCATTGTAACAGTACCATCTTTGAGCAGGTGGTCCTGAGTTGTATAAGAAAACAGGATGAGCAAACCATAGGAGCAAGCCAGTAAGCAGTGTTCCTCCATGGCCTCTGCCTTAGTTCCTGCCTCTGGATTCCTGCCTTGAGCTCCTGCCAGGATGTGCTTTGATGATGGACTGTGATGTGAAAGTGTAAGTGAATCAACCCTTTCTCCCCCAAATCGCTTTAGGTCATGGTTTTTATCAGAGCAAAGAGAGAGCCCAACTAATGCTACCAGGAGAGTTGTTTGTCAGTGCAAAAGTTAGGGGATGACCAGCGACTTTCTGACTGGATTTGAGGCCTGTTCCACAGGAAGGAATTTATGCCTGATACTGTAAACCTAATCAGAAGTCCATGGCTTGGGTGGTGATAGGCCTAACAGGTAACCTACCACTGTCGCTTTGTTAAATGGACATATTGTCAAACTTATTTTTACGTTCACATATCTGGGCTTTTCTCAACCTTGGCCAGAGGAGCTTCTTTTGCAATGGGTAGCAGTTAATACAGAAACCCAAGACTGGTCAAAGTGCTGAGCATTGTGATTGTTGCATGCTCAGCCCTAAACTGAACATATGTATTAATCTCTTCTACTCAAGACTCAGGGAACACTAGGTATGGGAAGTGGAAAGAGTGTAAGAATCAGAGGAAGGGAGAAGTGCTGTGAAATGCTGTCCTGTGGACATGACATGGCCACGGCACTCTTGAACACACTGCAGCTGTGGTTACCCTCACAAGATCAAGCCAAAGAGTTGGTCAAAGGTCCAGCAGGCAGTACTAATTGGACTCCATAGGGTAAAGAAGAGGATGTGAAAACAGGAAGGGGATGTGCTGGAGGATGCTCTAGAGAGAGAGGAGAGCTGGGGAGGATATGATCAAGATATAGTGTATACATTTATGAGATTGTCAACAAATAAAAGATGTTAAAAAAAACAACATGAGTAGCAGAAAAGCTAGGTCAATCCCATCCCATAACTTTTTCCTCCCTGCTTCAACTGGTTTGAAACCAACAGTTTCAGAGTCCTGCTCCAACCTGTCAAAGGGTTCTTGGGGAGAGGAGAGAGGAATGAGTAAATATTAGATAGAAATATAGACCTAGACAGAGAGAAAGAGACACAGGATAGCTTCAGGAGGGCCCTGGGTCAATATCCAGCCACCCAGAGATTTAGTCAAATGGGCTTTTTATACACTGCCAAGGGGAGAGGCAAAAGACCTCCCCCTTTCAAGATCAAAGCACAATGTACAGCCAAGTAGACTCTTTTTCAAAACAGCTGGTAAACATGCCCATGGCCAAATCATCCCATTATGCAGCCCTGCTGGGTAAAGCAAGCTCAGATTCTCTGGCCTTGAGTGAGGCCTTACTAAAGAACCTCTGTGGGCCCTCACACAAAAGGAAGTTGAAGTTTTTAAAAACCGACTTACTATCTTCAGAGAATCTTCAAGCCCTTCTGATAGGTAATCCAGACTGTTCTGAAGTTAATTCAGGATACAACCAAGATGGTCAGAGGAAAATCAAGGTACTGAAATGCACTAATGTAGCAGGGAAGCACACTGCACAGGGTGCTCCAGTATGGATGCTGGGAGCTACAGATGCAAGGCAGAGTCGGAGGTGGGTGAATTTCCCAGAGACCAGGCACACTCTTGAGCTGTCTCCAGCTACAGACCCCTCAGCAAGAGAGGTGAGTTTTTCCTCAAGCAGCTGTCAGCTACTGAGAGACTTGCAGGTGTCCCCTTCACCTTTTCCATCACTGAACATAATTTTGATGAAAGCAGGTCCCAGAGCTATCAAAAAGTCATGAGAAGGGCAAAGAAGTTTCTAGAAATTGAGGAAGGAGCTGACAATGTAACTTAGTTGGTAGGGTGCTTGTTTATCATGCATGCAACCCTGGCTTTGATCCTAGCACATTAAAAAAAAAGTGGTGACACATGCCTGTAATCCCAGCACAGGGGGGGAAGGCAGGAGTAGCCAAAGTTCAAGGATTCATACTTGATGGGTCCAGGAATATAGAAATATAAAATTGTAAACATAAAAAATAAAAGCTAATAAATAAATAAATAATAAATAAATAAATAAATAAATAAATGAATAAATAAATAAAGAAGGGCCAAGGACCAACTGTATCAAATTCATGTTGTGTCACTTTTTTTTTAATAAATAAATATTCCTTTCTTCAAAAAAATAAATAAATAAAAGCTGACAGTCATCAGCTCTAAAGGTTAACTGGTAACAATGACTCCCTGTTTACAGCCAGCTCCTCTGTCAACAGGCAGGAGTTAACTTTTAACCCACTTGCCCCTGATAGCCAAAAACTGCTTGGACCAAAGTTAACTTTTAATAGATGTTTCTATGTGACTCCTAGAATGCACCCCATGCCTGATGCTTTCCCCCTTACTATAAAAAGGGGGCCAGAATCTGCCTCCATTGCCACAGCCTAAGAATTCTGAACACCAGCTGTAGTGTCAGCTAGCTTTTGTGCCCTGTGGTGATTTTTCCCCCTCCTTTGTTTTTTTCTGTAATAAAGTTTGCTTTTGGTTTAATAGACTTTGGTGGTCTGTCCCCATTATTCCGTGACCCCAGACCCAACATTTTGGTGCTGAAAACCAGGATTTCTCACAATACTGGGTTTGGGGGGGGGCACCCCAGTCTCTGGAAAACTTTATTCTACTGGTTTTGGTCAAAAGGTAAGTTTTCTGTATCTGGTGTCTAGACAAAACTGGAGCTAAATAAGAGTAGGTAGATGCACCAAAGACCACTGAGCTGGAGGGGATGAAGGATGCTTCAACCCCTCTTCTGGCTGTTGGGTTGCTGATCTGCACCCCTTTGGGACTGGTTGGGACCCCAAGCTCCCTGCACACAGCGTTCTTCCTTCTGAATGTCTCGTCTATTCTGTTTGTCATGTTATCTGTTGTCAATCTCTCTGTGGTGATTGTCAGTAAACTAATGTTTCCCTGGGCCCCTTTCAAGTTCTGTTCTCTCATTTCCAGGATTTCAGTAGCAGGACAGTAGTTTTTGTCAGCCTTCTCTGCCCTTCTCTGTCTCAGGAGTCCAAGCTCCCCAGGGCAGTCTGTGCTCCAGTCTGTGTGAGCAACCTGCAACTAAGGAGCAGACCGCCCCTCCCCACTGAAGATACCACAGTCTCAGCCTAAGGAGAGGCACCTCGGGTGGCCGCTTCTCCCAGATGCAGCAGGCTCTGGGGGCAGAAGGAGCTTGGCAGACTAAGCCCTGCATTGTCAGAGCAGCAGCCAGGGCATGGCTCAGCTGGGGCCTGCAGCTTCTCTGTGGGCTGAAGCTCAGGGTAGAGGAGCAGGGCAGGATGGGTTTGGCCATGCAGGAGGGTGGTGGCACAGGTCTGGGAGTGCAGGAGTGGGGCAGCCACGGTCATGAGCCCAGACTGGTGATGGTGTGGGGGCCTGAGTGCTGGACGGGCTAGGCTGGTGGGCCAGAGTGCAGCGAGGCCCATGACTAGGTGCAGGAGCTCCAACATTTGGATGAGCAAAGCCGGGAGAGCTGTGGGCACCTGGGCAGAGAGGTGGTGGTCCTGGGAGCATCTCCTGCCAGTTTTGCCTTATACAGATTATGAGGATGCCATGTTTTCTCCCTCTTAAAGTAAAAGAGGATACATTATTTTTGATATTGCAGGAAGACATCTGAGAGATTTTTAACCTTTTTAAAAAAGAACAGTTTTTAAAATATTTAAATTTATAAGGCTATGGGACTGATGTAATTAATTACAGGGATAAGCTTTACCTAATTAGTCCCTTGCATGTGTTTTCAGGGTAGAAACAAATTTGTCTATTCAGATATACCTGAACATCACTCAAATACTTCAGAGATCTGCAGAATATGGCATTTAAAATGTTGATTAAAAAGCTTATTATATCAAAGACTCCCAAATTCTAGCAATGACCCAAGGTCTCCAAAGACTATCACAGGGCACCACAATGTCTCCACCTGGATTATGGCAATGCTGACCACAGGGCAGGATGCCCTGACGCAACACCTGCCACGAGGGCCCGGCCCAGACTGTGGACAAGCAGCAGCGGGACACTGGGGAATTGACTGCACCCTTTGCCTAGACAAAGTGAGCTCAGTCTTCCTAATGGCCCTCTTCCACAGAAAAAACTTTCCCCTCATGGGCCTGGCAGCCAAAGATTGATGCTGTTCTGATACTTCTGCCTCCACCGCCATGGAGCCTGGGTATGGCTAACTGAGTACAGACTAGTCTCTGTCATTTTTTATAGATTCGGAAGCTGCTTGGTCTGCACTCAGGTATAATTTATCCTTCTCAGATCTCTGACAGTAACTGACAGCTAGGCTAACTATAACTTTGCCAGCTTAGCAGCATCAGACAACCAGGTTCTTCCACAAGGCTATAGCCAGTTTGTTAACTCATTTTATATATATAAATCAAGCCTTGCTTTTTCTAAAGCTACTAAGTCTCTTGATTAAAAAAAA
>CABHPH010131446.1:0-22421 GCA_902168325.1 Peromyscus nudipes
CTGCCAGTCCCACAGCTGCTCAGACCCAACCAAGTAAACACACAGAGACTTATATTACTTAAACTGTTTGGCCTAATGACTCAGGCTTCTTGCTAGCTGTTCTTATATCTTAAATTAACCCATTTCTATTAATCTGTAAGTTGCCACATGGCTCATGGCTTAACGGTATCTTAACATCTTCTCATGGCGGTGGCTGTCATGGTCTGTGTGACTCAGACTTCCACTTCCGAGAATTCTCATCTCTCCTTGTCCCTCCTATACTTCCTGCCTGGCTACTGGCCAATCAGTGTTTTATTTATTAACCAATCAGAGCAACACATTTAACATACAGAGCATCCCACAACAGTGAATGTAGTTTTAAGAAATACTGTCCATTTAAAATAAATTGGGATTTTAGAAATAAACCTCTAGAGGAATTTTACTTTCTTTTGAAGGTGAATCAAGAGTCCATTCTCATGTGCCCAATCCACTTCCATTCTCCCCATTGCTGTTACCCTATAGGAACCAGAAACTTTTGTCAAAACTAAGAAAGTGATGTGTATCTCACCATGTACTCTGCTCCAGACTTCACTTGAATTTCTCCTTCTTTCTGTCCCACATGAGCTGATTGTGTCAGCTTGACACAAGGCTGAGTCATCTTAGAAGAAGGAACCTCAACTGAGAAAATGCCCTCACCAAATTGGCCTGTAGGAAGGCCTGGGTGTATTTTCTTGATGGACATTGATTGAGGAAGGCCCAGCCCACTGCGAGTGTGGACACCCCTGGGCTGGTTGTCCTGGATGACTTATGAAAGCAGGGTGAGAAAGGCATGAAGACCAAGCCAGTAGGCAGCGCTCCTCTGTAGGCTGTGCATCAATTGCTGCTGCCAGGTTCCTGCCCTGTTTGAATTCCTTCCCTGATTTACTTCAGTGATGGACTGTGATATAGAAGTGTAAGCAAAATATACCCATTTTCTCACCAAGTTGCTTATGGCCATGGTGTTTTATCATAGCAATGGTAACCCTAACTAAGACAGTGAATCTTCCACAGTCCACACTGAGATGCTTTCTCAGATTGTGTTTGTATATGGAGCCTTTGACAGCTTGGCATCTTACCACTCAGTTATTGTTCAAATGAGATTTTTTTTTTGGATATGTCTCATGCTTTTTGTGTCATCCTTTGTAAAGGTTCAGAACATCTGTAAGGTGGTGAGATGCTCACCTTACCTAGGCTCATCCCTGGCTAGGTAGTGTTTTCACATTTCTAAAGTTACTTTACCCGTATCACCTATACGTTGTTATTTAGAAGTGGATCACTCTGTTCAGCCCATACTCCAAAGTGTCTGTGTGGCAAGGGCAGGGACCAGGATCCATTTCCTAGAGGGGAAAGAATTACATGTAGTATGCTGGTTAGTTTTAACTGTCAACTCGGCACAATCTGGAATCACCTGGGAAGAGAGTCTTCACGGAGGAATTATTTTGATTAGGTGGTTCTATGAGTATGCCTGTGGGAAATAGTCTTGAGTTTCAATTGGTATAGGAAAACCCAACTCATTATGGGCAGCACCATTCCCTCTGCAAAGGAGTCATGAACAGTGTAGATGATGGGAAATTGAGCTGAGCAGAAGCAAGCAAAGAAGCAGGACTAAATGCATTTTTTCCCTCTCTGCTTTCAACTATAGATGTGGTGCTTGGAGCTCCTGTCTTGACTTCCCACCAATGATAGACACTAACCTGGAATTGAAACCCAAGCAACACATTTTCATTCTGTGTTACTGTAGGTCAGAGTATGTGTCACAGCAACAGACATGTGGAATCAAGAATTCCCGGCAAGATGTTTCTCTCTCCTTGATTTATGTAACTGTTTATATTAGTCAGGAACTAGTTATTTTTATTTTATACATATTTATGTAATCAATACTAAATTGTCATATTTCTGGTATTGTTCCAGCTTTGGATATTAGAAGCTCTCTTGGCTAGCTCTGTTGACTCTTGACAGGCATCTATCTTTTTACTTATTTTTAGAATTTTCTTAATTTATACAGGTACAATAGGATATTGGCTCATCTTGAACTTTCCTTGCCCCAGGCTTAGAGTCAATCATTTCTCCAAGGATCCCTAATTCCTGTTATTGTCCAGTGGAACTGAAACCTAAGATATGAACACCAGGTACACTTTGAGTTTTATAAATGCCAGCTAAATATTGACTGCCATGATGAAGATAGTTCCATGAAATTATGGGCATGATTGTCAGTGGGGACTCATAGTATCATAACACAAAATGGGCTGTGGTGATGATCAGTGGGTTTGTCTATGTATCATCTCATTTATTCTCTCACTGGTACAAGTAGGAGATATGCTAAGTCATAAAATACCACAGATTATGCATGATGAGAGATTGGCATCTAATGGATCCTGTGAGTGATATTGAGAGGTTTTGATAAGACTTAAGTATTTTATTTTTATGTGTATAGGTGTTTTATGTCGATGAATATATGTGCACCATGTGAATACAGTGCCCTCAGAGGTCAGAAGAGCACGTTGGATTCCCTGGAACTAGAGTTAAAGATGGTTGTGAGCCACCATGTGAGTGCTGGGAACTGAACCCAGGTCTTCTGCAAGAGCAGCCAGTGCCCTTAACACTATCCAGCCACCTTCCAGGCCCCTCCCCCCAAATTAAAACTTTTTAAAGGCATATTTTCCAGATATTTCATTTTTCATGACAACACAGTGCCCTCTAAGGGACTCTTCTTCTGACAAAAACTTGCTTTCAAGTTAGGTACAAAGTCTTTGGTTTTCTCAACAAGCAAACAAAATGACTAAGTTCCTCCTACATACCAGACATTGCTTTGGGTTCTGGACAACAGAAGATGGGCACAAAAGTTCCCAGTAATTGCATAGTTTTTATCCCTGCAGAGAAGAAAATAAACAAGAAAAAAGAAGAAAGGCATTTCATAGAGTATTAAATACTGTGCATAAAGTAACATTCTCTAGGACATGATTGATGAAAAGTAGCCACATTAGATGGTTGGCTGAGAACCATGCTTCCATTAGGACCTGGTAGGTAGAAAAAAGCCAGGCAAAGATAGTACAAGTACCACATCAGGAAAGAATCTAGATTAGAATGGTCTTGACTTGTTCTAGGAAGGATAATAAACACCAGTGGGACTGAACTGTACAGACTTGGGTGTGTGGAAAAAGATAAAGCCAGGGGTGTACAAAGGTTCAGTAATAAAAGGGTTTGTAGGGCTTGCAATAGTGGGTATTTATTATTTATCTCTCAGAGCAGTGCAAAGCCATTGGGACAGCTTGTCAGGGGAGTTACACAGTCTGGTGGGAACTATAGAATTCTCCTTTTCCACATTTTGTGGAGACTATATGCTTCATAGTTCATCAAAGTTAGGAAACTATTGATTGTAATTTCTGCTCTTATTTTTGCTATGTCAGAATCTGAAAGGAAAAGGGAAAGGGAAAATAAGTAGCATGATTCTGAAGTACCATCCACTGATTGTCAGACATATTCCAATCCAGAGGTGTTCCATATGTAAATGAATGCAAATCTCAGGAAGCCAGAGCTGAGGGCAGCAGTAGTTGACAGGCCTGTGAGCGCAGAAGCAAGGGGAATGCTTGCCCCTGTGTGAAGTGTCCTAGGAAGATGCAGGGTCATTGACATCAAGATCCTTGGATGTATTCTAAGGACAATTGGAGGTCAACAGGACATATTCACAAATGAGTTACAACGTTGAGGAGAGAGAAATATGCCGTCTGGTGTGGGGCTGAACAACAGGAGGGTGAGGTAGTAGCATTACGATAGGAAATAACATTTTGAAAAGCTTCAGGCTTAATTTTTGATTCATGATTTTCTTTTGTAAATCAATCTCCTTTTTGGTCTATGAGTTGGGGCAGCTAGTAGCCTTCCAAATGGGATGATCAAGGACAGGGTTGAACAAAGACTCCTCAACACAACAGATCTACATGAGAGATGAGGATACTGATTTGGGAGTCAGTCCTGGGAGAGAGTGAGCAAGAAACCTAAGAGGAAAGACTTGAAAATCCACATACTTAGTCTTGGGCAAAGGGGGGAAAAAGTGGGTCAGTTCGCAGAAGAAAGAGGAGAGGGGACATACAGAGAGAGGGAGAGCCAGTGACCAGCCAGGAGAAGCTGAGCTTGATGCAGGAGAGGATGGTAATGGAGATTTACAACATAGAGACTGCCAACAACTCTCTAGATTTGTGACATGGCTGATATCCTATAGATTTATGTCTTGGGTAAGTTGTTAACACTTTCAGTATTCAGAAATGCTGAATTCTAACTTCAGCCATGTTGATTTTCCTTATGTTTTTCTTTCTTTGATGGCTCAGGAGCTTCAATTCAGGCTTATGTGAGGTTTTTCTCACCTCCACACTGGAGTTGAGATTTAGATGTTCTCATAAAGGGCACCCTGTCAACATGGCTTGCCACCATCAACATGGCTTGCCACTCTTGCTGTTCAACTTGATCTCTGTCTGGGAGAGTATTTGCCACATCTCTCGACTGTACAGTTACTCCATTCTTCTTTTTACACTGTACTCATTGAAAAGAAATTACTATGTTTGGCTCATTCTCACTTTGTAAAGAGTCTGCACTTTCTCATCAAAGGACTCTTCTGCATAGAAGATTTTTCTCTTCTTCTGCATGCTTGTTTATCCTGACTTTTCTCCATTCAGTTATTCAGTCGATCATCTATATCAGTATGGACTTATGGGTACATACTTTTATATTTGTGGTCAGAACAGAAACAACCCAGATTGCTATTATTTCATTTGTTTCTCTTGTTCATAGATATAAAACTACCTCAGTCCTTTTTCTAAAAGATGTACTTGTGTGTGTGTGTGTGTGTGTGTGTGTGTGTGTGTGTACATGCATGCAGCACCTGCAGAGGCCAGAAGAATTGGCTCTCTGGAATCTGGAATTACAGGCAGTTGTAAGGCATCTTATATTGATGCTAGGAATGAGCTCAGGTCCTCTACCAGAGTCACAAGAGTTTTCCCATCCTGGGAGTCACTTCCAAATTACCACACAGAGGCTTATATTAATTGTAAATGCTCAGCCAATAACTCAGGCTTATTACTAACTAGCTCTTACATTTTAAATTAACTCATATTCCTTATTTATGCTCTGCCACATGGCAGTATCTTTATTAGCATGGCACTTTCCTTTCCTACTCCCCCGGTGTCTGGCTGGCGACTCCTCTGACTTTACCATCCTTCTTCCCAGAGTCCTCTATCTCTGGCTGTCCCACTTATACTTCCTTCCTGGCTACCCACCTGCCAGTTTTTTATTAACCAATGAGAATAATACATATCCACAATGTATAGACAGATTATTCAACAGACTTCCTCTAGTCCCTCCCTCAGTTTCTTAAATAGTTACATATTATTTCCTTAATTATATGTATAGGTACCATTAACTAATTCATTGCTTATGGTCAATTAGTTGCCCATTTTTCATAAAATTTTGTAAATAGTCTTATAAATAATATCAGAGATTCAAAGAAATGACCAAGATCAAATTTCTCTCATTCATATTGACATGTAAATTCTCTAAGGAGCCAATCACACTCCCCTAGCTTAAATGATGTTGTGATATTCACACAAAAGGTCTCCTAAAGACCCAGCATGATCCCAGACTCACACAATTCCAGATTATTTCCCCAGGGGCAGCAGGATGTGCAGGGCTTCATTCTCAGAGCATAGGAATCTGAGACCACTGCTCCATCCACACACATTTGCTCTAATGCCTGTTTAGAGGACCACAGTATATCTGCTGATGTCTCATGTCATGATTTGTCTAGATGAATAGCACAGCATGCTGTGGTGACTTAAACTCCTTCTTACCATCTTATCACATTAGTTATCATTGGCTTACTGTTATGATTCTCAGTATTAGCAACAAAACAAGTATCACTTAGTGGCCACCTGGACTACATTGTGAGGGAGCCTGAAAGTGTTTAAGTTGCAATGCCCTATATTAAATCTTAGCAAGAACATCACAATTTGTTTGTAAAATGTTGTACGCTGTGCAACTGAGCAACCTTTCTAGCCTTGTCACCAGCCAGTTGGTGGGGTAACTGTGAAGGAAGGGTGACAGATTTAAAACTCATGTGACCATCTCTGCATCAAGGTCATGGTTTCCTGGGATGATTTTACAAATTAGTTCTGGGATTTATGCTGGGGTGGGTTGTGGCTCTATGGGCAAAGTGTTTGCCAAGCAATCATGAGGATCTGACTCTGAATCTCTAGGACCCATGTAAAATCTCGATACAGAAATATGCATAAGCAACCCCTATATCAGTTGTGGCAGAGACAGGGTTTTCCCTGGTGCTCATGAGCCAGCAAGTCTAAATTAATCAATGCACTCCACATTCAATGAGAAACCCTTTCTCCAAAAATAAGGTGGAAAGCAATTGAAGAACACATATCATGTTGACCTCTGATCTACACACAGGAACATACCCACACCCATATACAGAGGAATGCTGTCATTTTCATATATGTATATAACCATGAGCATGTACAAATGCATAGACCACACATACAACAGAGGTTTATTACTTTAATATTACAAAATTCCCAATTTACTCAAGTTATACAGACTTAGGTAGAATTTATTCTGTTTGTAGACAATGCACACATATATGTAACATTGTATGTTAGGTTGACATATTTAACAAAAATACTTCATAATAAGCTCATGGGATGCTTTGATAAGGATTATTTGACATAACTTACCTATTTTCTCACTGTATCTTGATAGGAGCTGTCTATAGAAATCATTTTATGTGTGAGTACAGACATGGGTGCTCTGCATGTGTACCTGTTTGTGTGTGTGTGAGTGTGTGAGTGTGTGAGTATGTGTGTGTGTGTGTATTGTGCTGTATTGAAGAAGTTATTAGATACCCTGCTGTTCAGTTAATTCAATTACTGTCACATCTTGCAGTAAGCAATATATAGAACAGGTTTTAAAGGAGATTAGAAGACAAAGAACCATTTGAATTAGTTCTAAAGATAATTTGTCTTATTTTACAGACTATTTCACAGAAGTACTTGAAACCATATGTATTACAGTTAAATCTTAGCAGTGCCTTGCAAATTCATAGACTTTGACAATATGGCTTTTAACAGTTCTTTACTTTTTCACTGTGATTTTCCAATATTTTAATTTTGAGGAAATCCCAAATAACCTAAGTCATCCGGATATACTCTATAGTCAGTCCAACTTTCCTAATGCCCTTGTATAACATCCAACTAAAAAACTTGTTGTTTTTACTTTTTTTGAATTTGTCCTCAAGGGTGAAATTACTTCACTTGGGGCATCTCCTCTGCTTTTCACCATGAAGTTAAGTCCAAGTGTGAACCCCAGTTTCCCCCAACTATTATTGGTGATGAGCCTGTGTCTGTAATAAAATGATCATGCTTCTCATCTGTGGTGATTTGAATGAGAAGTGTGCCCACAGGCATACATGATCTCTCAGCTTCCTGCTTCTGTTGGTGTACTTTCCCATTCACTGTGGGTTCTATCCCTCATCCTGGGACTGCATGCTAAAAATAAAGCTTTCCTCCCTAAGTTGCTGTTGGTTGGTGTGTGTTATCACAGCAACAGAAAAGCGCCAAGATCACATTACATCCTTATGGTCTCTGGGATGTGCGATCAGCATTTGCTCTCATCCTTGTTGGTGTTGTGGTTTTGTTTCCTGTGCCTGGGATAGACCCCTGGGCCTCACACATGCTGGACCAGTGTCAGCCACTGTGCCTCAGCCACAGCCCTGCTTTCTTCTTAAATCTCTCTGTTACTTTGTGCGCAAACCCTCTCTTTGCTTTCTCTGGCCCTTGAGACTTGAAAGTAGGAGGCAGCCTGTGACTTTCCTTTATCCAAACATCCTGCTTCCAAACACTCACTAGTAGGTGGTTTCCCCCCTGTTCTTCTGAGAGTGCCCACCCTCCTTTATCACCAGCTGTTTCTTTCTGACCAACCCTTTTCTAGTCTTGTGTCTGGTCACACACCTCCCTTTCCATACATGTCTCCTTCATAAGCAATTCATTCTCAATTATATCCAGTATTCACATTTCTCCTTGGAAAGCAAGGTTTACTTTTCTTCCTTTCTAGAACAGTCCAGTAATGGATAATTTTATGAGTCAACCTTATGAGGTCATGAGATATCTGAGTAATTAATCAAGTATTGTTCTACACATTTCTGTGAATATTTTAAATGAGACTAATCCTTAAATCAGTACATTCTTTTCTTTTAATTTCTCTTTATCATTTTTTTAGTTATCAAACAAATTTCTGGCTTTCACTGTGGCATTTTCATGCATGTACACCATTGCTCATTTCATGTATCATTCCCACCATGTCCCTTCTTCCCTTCATAGTCTCCTTCCTCTACCCAAATAGTTCCCTCCTACTTTATGTCATATGCACATGCGACATACAGACACACACACACATATACACACATACACACACGCACACACACATACACACACAGAGTGAGAGAGAGCTTAATTCCACATATGACTGAACATATGCAATTATGTTTTAGAATACTGAATTAGTGAATATATATTCAGTAAAGTAAATTATCTTGTACAATGTGAGTGAGTTTAAGCCCACCAGCTGAGGGTCTGGACTTCTATCACTGAGAGTTTTTTCTGGATGACCTCTTCTGGATTTGTTATGGGGTGGATTATTGTATCCCTCTGAACTCATATATTATAAATTCTTATATTTTAGGCAGATGGTGTTAGGAGGAAAGGTCTTTGGGAGCTCATCAGGGTTGTATGAGATTATGAAGGAAGAGCCATCATGAATGGACTTAAAATCTTATTGGAGGCTCCTTAGGTCCCACTCTCCGTCCCACTAAGTGATGACACAGCTTCCACAGAGCAGGAAGAAGGCCCCTGTAAGACACCAAACTTGCCCCTACCTTATCTTAGCCTCTTGGGCTCTAGAATTATTAGAAATAAATATCAGTGGTATTTCGTTCTATCAGTTTTCACTAAGCCAGATTTCAGTTGCTATATTGGCTTTGCCTGGGATTGTGTGTGTGTGTGTGTGTGTGTGTGTGTGTGTGTGTGTGTATGGATAAGTGTGTAAGTGATAGTGTATGCATGCATACAAATGTGGGTGAGTGTATGCATGTGTGTGTGTGTGTAAGCCTAAATTTGACTGGGTGCCTTGGGTTTCTCTCCCAGTTGTTCTTTATCTTATGTTTTGAGATAGGGTCTCTTACTAAGTCTTGAGCTCATCAATTTGGCTAGAGTAACTGGCCAGCAAGCCCCAGGGATCCTTCCATCTGTGAACCACTACACTGGGCATTTTACATGGTTATTGGCTACCCAAAGTCTTCATGCTTGTGTGGAAGGTGCTTTCTAGCCAGGTCATCCTTCCTGGGATACCTGAACCTCTAGCCCACACTGCTAATTATGATCCTATGATTAAATTCTTTACAATCTCTGCTTTTCTCCCTTCTATCTCTCCATGTCTCTTTATCTCTTTGAATCTTACTGGTTCTGCATCTCTGAAGGATTGTGGTTAATATTTTGTGTCTAATACAATCACATCCTATGGTCTACCTAGCATTTCACTAAGCAGTGGCCACTGACTATGAGTTCTTACATTACAGAATTTAACTTTATCACAGCCTCATATGTGTATAGCATCTCAGAAGGCTTTCTGAGGGATAAGAGTCATGTTGGAGTGTCTCCCTTCCCTAGTATTAATTACAGGCATGGCCTCTGCTCCTGCACCAGGCCAGAAATGATCCCATTCAGTTTATTACCCAGCTCATTCCAACTGTAATGTTTATTCTAAGGAGGTATTTTTCTGCTATTAACTTTATACTTATAGAATTTCCTTCTTGAAAAATGATCTAGTAATTTAACACTTTAGATTTCATACCTCTAAGGAAAGCATGCTAGTCACTGACAAGCAGAGAATTTTCTCTGTTCTACATCCAATAGTGCATTTTTCAGTTCTCAGGGCACTAGAATCAGGGGAAATCAATGAAAGGCTAAGTTAGTATCTCTTGGGGGACAATGCCATGGGCTGTAAGTGATTTGTTTGAGCAATTACTTTTGTATTATATCCTAATAAGGTTCTATGGAGCCAGCTGTGGAGTGGGAAAAATAGCTAGATTTAGTTAATATGTTTTAGGGAAAACGATTCTTTTCTGCTACAATTGTCAATATTGCCTGAAAGGCAGGTTTATTCACCTCAGCAGTAGAGAGTTCTGAGGTGGGTAATTCTCTGTTATGGAAGGGAAGAGGAAGAAGAAGGAAGGAGAGAGGAAGGAAGGAGAGAAGAGAGAAGGGAGGGAGGGAAGGAGGGAAGAAACCAGGTAAAAGTTTGCTGGCTGCCATGTATGCCTGTGGATTAATTTTAAATTGTATGAATATTGTTTTTTTATTTCAAAATTGGATAATGAAAACTAAAATATATTGTCTAAAATGGTCACCATTTCTCTGGGAAATGAATTTTTGAAAACATTTTACATATATATATATATATTCCCTCACATACTTGTTTTGAGGAACCAAGCAGCTACCCTCTCAGAATAAAAGAGATTGTGATCTGGCAAACTGTTCTGGATTCATTTCCCTGTAGAGAATTGTGAGAATTCTGACTAATTTCTGATTATTCATAAAAAGGTGTTTAAATAACTCCTGAGGAAGCCCTTACCTCCTGTTTCCACAGGCAGCTTCAGTTGCCTTTTTCCTTTTTGTTAAGTTGAAGGGGAACTTTTCATCTTCTAGGTCTATACATTTATTTTTTTCCCATTTGCCTCTTGTCAACAATGGACCATATATTTCCTTCATATTTACATCTATGGGTGTTCCGTTGGAGGTTTTTTCTTCCTTAAAACTAAAATGCAAAGTCAAGTCCACATATATGCAAGAGTGCTGTAGTGCTGTAGTGGATCTCAGTTCTGTGAATCCCCTAACTCTCTCACGATGAAAGGAGACACAATAAAGGCAAAGACAAGGAGGTGAAAAGGCAAAGGTCTGGGACGTGGATGTTAAAAGGTAACAGCTCACCCAGTTCCAACATGATGGATATTCTAAGTTGTTTGGTTGTGGTTGTGGAATAGCTGTTTCCGCCAGATTGCAACATTTCATCCTGGGGGAGTTACAAAAAACACTCATGAAACTCAAAAGAAATGACAAGACTTAGGCAGTGGTTCAGGAGTCTCACAAGACAAAGGAGGGTGCTCTCTGAAGTTATGCAGGAAGTAAGCGATCTTCTCCAGGAGAGACTACCCTTCAGAGGAGCTGCCTGTGGATCATATAGGCAACTTCACTGAGTCAACTTTCATGCTGGGTTGGGCTTTTGGAGGATGTAGCTTCTACAGTCATGTATTATCTTGGAGATAATATGTGCTCCTGGAGGTAGCACCAAAAACTCATTGGTTCACTGAACTGTGTATGGTGGGATCATTTCTTCGGTCTATGGTTGCCCTCTCTATCTGGAGTGAACAGCCATCCTGTCCCCAGGAGATGTTGCACGCAGCGGTGGGTTATAATTGTCACCCAAGGTCACATTTTTAGACTATGAAATTCTGAAGAGGCTAATTCTTTTAGTCTTGTATAGTATTTGTATAAAGTGGTGAGTTTCGTTACAATGTTTCCTTATCTGTATGCTGTGAACTTTGATCACACTTACCCTGCCCTCCACCACACTCTAATTTGCGCCCCCTCCTACTGGTCTTCTCCCAAAAGTCCTTTTGTTTTTTCTTTTTCATGTATTTATTTTAAACCGAGGTCCCTCATATGAGAGAAAACATATGATACTGTCTTCATAAGTTCACATCATGATATCCTCAAATTCATTTGTTTTCTGCAGATGACATAACCTTTTCTTCTCTGTGGCAAACAACATTCCACTGATCCATTGATCCACAGGCTACCTTCGTATTTGATGTTGTGTATAGCTTCACAATACACATGAATAATGTTGTTTCTATGGTGTGGGGTGCAATACACTCAGGAAAGGTCCTCCTTTCAAATTTAACTGAGATTTGAATACAACTGGGTCTAGCATCACCGTTTACCTGTGATTCCTTATTTCTAACTAACTGGTCCTGTAGCTGAAAGTTATTACTGCTTTTATCCTATGGTAGAAATTGTGTCAGCGTTTGGGTTTAATTAATGCTAATATAACATATTGCAGGAGAAAGCACCGTTTCTCACATACCTGGTGAATTCTAAAATACAGATCTCTCCACAATGCACATTTATGGCAGTGAAATAACCACTTTAACTGTCTAAAGTTTTGCATTTTCCTTTCTCATTCTGATTAGCTTGAAAAGAAAGTTCAGCTATTCCTCAGCCTTGTATTGAAATGAGAGCTTTGGCACTCTCCTCAGTGTCCAGTATATGATAATGGGTGATCATGGCCCAATTTTTCCCACATCACAGGTTTCTCTGACAGTGCCCTTTCTGCATTCTTCCCCCAAATGAAACACAGGATCTTTCTTACTGTTTGCTGTTCTTTCTTTCCTCCGGGTGGGATGGGTCTTGTCCTTTCTCCTTCACAGTGGTGAGCTTGTCTCCTCTTTTATTGTTATTCCAAAGTTAAGTTTTCTTATCCCTTGTCCCGAAATGAATAATCCTTCCCTGAAGCCCCCAAGAAAGCAGGTTGGTGTGAGTGTTCTCTGCACTGAACTGCCTTCAACTCTGGCTTCTGGAAACAAAAATTTCTCTTTTCTGCTTATTTACTCTCAGGTAATATTTCTTCACTTTGCTTCTCTTGTTCCCAAATGGAATACTTTAAAATGTCCCCACCCCCATGGTCCTGCTAAAACTGAAGCAGTAAGCCTGGTGTTTGAGTCCCAACTCCATGCCTTCTCCTTCTACCTCTTCTCCTGCATCCCATTGTGTGGATTTACACAGAGTTAATTGTCTAGAACGCTATTGGTTAGACTAGTCCTTTGTTCATTATGACCTTAAGTACTGATAATTTAATTAACATAGTATTTTTTAATAGAGAATATCTCCTTTCCTGTGGTTTCCGGACTTGAAATTGTCAACTAACTTTTGGCAATTAGAATAGTTTCCTTGGTCTATGGTTGCCATCTCTATCTGGGATGAATAGTCATCTGTCCCCAGGAAAAGCACACAGAGTGGTGGGGTATAATTATAAGACAAGTGCACATTTAGGGCTTGTAAAAGCTGCCTAAAGAGGAACTAAGCTTATTTTTAATGACATCTTGAGAATGGAAGTCAATGTAACTTTATTTTTTTCTTCTGGTAAAAGCATCTTAAGGGATGGTCTGGTTTGGCTCACACTTGGAAGTATAGTACATCATGGCAAAGAAGTCATAGCAGCAGGAACCTCAAGCAACCAGTCACATGGGATTTGCAGCCAGGAAGAATAAAGCAGTTGGTGCTTTCACTGAGCTTACTTATTCTGATTTATTTAGCCTACGATCCCAGCCTAGGGAATGGTGCCACCCATAGTGGGCCTTCCCACCTCATGCACAGCAGCAGAAAAGAGAAAGTTCCTTGGTGCATGGGAATGCAAGCTGAGTTTCAGAGTTAGTCATGGACTTTAGAAGCCATGGGTGACCAAGTGCTAACAGGAAGTCCATAGCCTAACTTGAGCACCTCATCTTTGGCACTAATGAGGTTTTCTGTCAGAACATTCCTTATTGTGAGGGGTTTTCTCTGTATTGTGGGATATTGAGCAGCACAGATGGTCAAATCTTATAAATCCTAGTTATATTCTTTACCTTAAAGGGTGATACTTAAAAAGTGTCCAGATGTTGCCAGATGCCTGTTGTGGAATGATCTTTTTGTACACTGTGAAGATGTGTCACTCTGGTTGGTTTAATAAAAAGCAGAATGGTCGGTAACTAGGTAGGATTCCCAGGCACAGAGGATGTTTAGAAGAAGGACAGAGTTGCAGGGAGGGGACTCCAGGAGACACAAAGCAAGCAGCACAGGCATTACAAAGTAAAGGTAACCAAGCCATTTCAAATGTAGATTAAAGATATGGGTTAATTTAAGTTATAAGTGCTAGTTAGAAACAAGCCTAAGCCATTGGCCAAGCTTTCATAATTAATAATAAGTCTCCTTGTCGTGATTTGGGAGCTTGATGGTGAGACAGAGAATCTGTCTGCATGCTCCCTTCAAGCAAGATCATCTCAACCCTGGTGGAAAACCACTGGTTTGGTAGTTAAGCATGTGGCTCAATAGGGAAGCAGAGATAAGGATGAGTAAAAAGCTAGAGACAGAGACTGGATGATACTCTTGCCAAAAGTAATTCCATTCTGGGTGTGGTTGTGCATGTGCACTCAGAAGGCTGAAGCAGGAAGATTATGAGTTCTAGGCCAGCCCAGGCTCTAAAAGTAAAAGGAAAGGAAAGGGAAAAAAAAAGAAAAGAAAATCTTGAGTTAATTCTACAAACACTTTCCCAAAAGGAGTTAAATTATTTTACTTTAAACTTTGTTTCCTTGGCACTGATTTCTAAAAACAAACTCAGTTGTTGTTTCTAAGCAAGACCAATCTAGAGTAACAGTTTGGGTGTCTACTACCCACTTGGGGCATTATCATTTGAGTTGCTATGTGTGTATGTGTGTGTGCATACTTCTGTGACTTGGAATACTGCGGTCAGTCATGTCAGATGAAGATGGCGGTCTCAGAATTGGGAGAACCCTGCTGCCAGCAGGCAAGCACTGCTGGCCACCATATACATCTACTTACAAGACAGGAATTTGTGAATGAAGACTGCCCTGCCATTGGCAGCCTGTTCTTTTAATGCTACTGTTGGTTTCTGTTTCTGTTATATTCACATCAATTAAATAAGCCCAATTCAACCCCTAGGCTATCAAGAGGCTACTCTGTGAAGACACTGGGCAGCACAAGATGACAGCTGTGACTTTGGAAAGCAGTGTTGCTCGGGCACATAGGGTTCAGTTTTCAGTTCATATGTTTCCACTTTTCAGCACGTGCTCGTATGTAAGTCACCTAGCATCTTGGAGCAATGTTTTTCCTCAGTATAAAATGGCAATACTACTAGCAATATTATTTACAAAAGTTAGTATCTTCAAATTGGTGGATCTGGACAGACTCGACACAAGTTTCTGGGCATGCCTGTGAGGGATTATCCAGATTTGCTGAAGTAAGAGGGCCCTCCTTAACTGTTGGTGGCACCATTCTAAGGACTAGAGTTCTGGACTGAATAAAAAGGAGAAAGGTTAAGTGCTTCTGTTGGGGCACATTAACACAGAAAGAGGAAAAATAACTAATATGGCATCTTAGATTTGATGTAACAGGGCTCCTAAGTGTTCCTGACAGATCTATGTTTCTAAGGGCTTGTTCTGCTTGTCATTGTTACAAGGCATGGCAAGATTTAAGGGTTGGCACCTTGCTGAAAGACTTTAGGTCACTGAAGATATATCTTGAGGGTATGTGGGACCTAGCACCCTCCTCGCTTCCTTATTTCCCTTCCTTCCCACGAGCAGTGTCCATCAACCATATGGTTCAGCCCTGAAGTTCTTCCATAGGTCTGAACCAATGAGAGCCAGTTCATTATGGACTTCATATTAGGTTTTTTATTTTTATTTTATTTTTTCATTTCAGTTACAACATCCCTGATAGAAATAGCTTAAAGAGGGAAGATTTATTTGGCTTGTGTGTCACACAGTTCAGTTCATCATTATTTGGCTTCAAGTGCTTGACTGTGGTGCCAGGTCTGTATGACTCACCAAGAAAATGTTTCTGGAGTTGGAAGGCATGAGGCAGAGGAAAGACGGACACACAACGGAGTCAGGACAAGACACAGCTTCTGATGATGCATCCCATGAACTACCATTTAAGTTGCGGCCCCATCTTTGACCTGCTTTCATTTCCTGTTATATTATGACTCCATCAAAGGATTAATCGATTAATCAGATCAATTTGTCTATGTATCAGATCTCATGAGACAGAATTGTCATGCACATAAGGTGTGCTTTAGTCATCTTCTAGGCAGTTTAACCCAAGTAAGCTGACAAAAGTTACCATTTTGAGCCTTGAGGGATGGCTCAGTGGTAAAGATGCTGGCTTCCAAGCCTTACAAACTGAGTTCAAGTCCCAAAACCTGCATGCTGGAAGGAAGGAACCCAAAAGTTATCTGACCACTGCAACATACATCATACATGAATACATGTCTAAAACTGCAAGTCAAACTAAACCTTTTTCTTTTATAGTTGATCCTCTCAGGAACTTGTGCCAATAACTGAATGTGAACTAATGTGATTGTTAAGACCAAATAAAGGGCCAATGCATTTTACTGCACATGTACCCCATTCTTCTCTTGTGCCTGGAAATGTGAACAGCATGAATGGCAGATTATTTGATTGGCACCATCTAACATCATGAGACTGAAACAGAAGGGTACAACATATAGTATAGCTAGGTGTGGCACTACATGCCAATAGTCGGGAGGTAGAGGTAAGAAGAACGTAAGTCTGAAGCCAGGCTGCTGGGTTTCCTGGCAAGGGAAACCTCACAAAAAATGAATGCTATGAATGCAAGAGATGAAGGGATGATGCCTCGGTAAGAAGTGGTTCCAGAAACACTGAGAGCAGAGGGACAAAACCATGACACAGGAAGGGGTCATCCAACACAGGTGTCTTTGGGAACACTGGGGCCAGGATGAGTGCTTTCTCATTCAAGGGGGTGAGTTAGCTACAATGTTCATACAGCAAATTATTAGAGGGTTTCTGCCAAATAATGAGGAATATCTACACATCACCAGACCATTCATGAGAACAACCTGAAGAGTTGAGTCAATGCTTCAGACTAGTCAATTTGAATCTCAGATAAACACTGTTTATCTAGATATTTTGTTAAATATTTGGGATTTATTTATAAGAAAAACAACATGCTCCCTTTTGCTTTTATGTAATTTGGTTTTCACTGGGCCCCTATTTTTATCTGGAAACGTTGAGTAGAATCTGATGGCCAGAGAAACTTCTAGAATTGTCATACAAATGTTCTTGGGAGTTAACAATCAAACTGGGGTCTGGGGTTGTAGCTCAGTTGGTAGAGTTCTTATCTGGCCTACACAAAGCCAAATCCAGAGCTCCATAAAATGGGTATGGTTTGGTATGACTATAATCCTAGCACTTTAGAGAGCAGAGATAGAATACAAAGGTCATCCGTAGCTTTATAGTGAGTTCAAGGCTAGTCTTGGCTACATGAGAACCTGTCTCACAAAAGCAAATCACCAAAAATAAAACTTTGGAAGCTGAAATGTGAGGTCCTAGTAAAGGAGGCAATGTCTACTCATAGTGCTAGATGACACATACATGTCACTGTTTCAAACACATCTATTCTATCCATACCTAACCTGGACATCTCCATATCACTCAGGGACGAATGTGCAACACAGGGAAGAACAGCCAGACTCGGAGGGCATCGGTCTTGGTTTCTTCAGTAGGTACTGGGATTGATGCATCCTTTTGGAGGGAAGATTCAGCACTGAGGTTATTGGAACCTGAGTCTCTCTTTCCTGACCTCTGGTGGGAAGTCTCAGGCAGTGGGAGTAGCTCAGAACTCATCTGTTGTACCACAGTAGATAGGAGCTGAAGACAGGAAGTAAAGACAGGGCTCAGCAGAGATCCAACAATTATTACCCAACGTTGAGTATTGTCTTTGCACCACTAGATGAAATGTGCAGCCTCACCAGTTAAGACTCCCACTATCAGTACCCTGCTGGCTTGAGAGCATCACGGAATTCCACGAGGTGGGCCAACCATTTGTGCATTAAAGCAGAAGCAGCAGTCTGGGCAGAGGGAGATCTGGCTTCTTAAGTGCTTGGTGTTAAAAGTAATAACAAGGTAGAGGAAATCTGAGATACAAGAGGGGGCCTGTGATCCACACTAGCTATACCCCACCCATGTTTCTCAGAGATTCTGTGAGTGATGCACAGATGTGTGTAGCAATGAGGACCTGTCACACCTTGTCAAAAGAAATGTCACCCGCACCTCAATGTGAAAGGTTTTAGAGCTAAGGAAACTACACGTGGGACATAATATACCTACCAAGCCTGGCATTAAATCAAAGCTATTAGAGGGTCTTGGCGGAATGGGCTGGTCTGAACATGTCAGTCTCTCTGGGTTCCCAGGCAGGCATGTTACAGGAGGAATTCATATGAATTGTGTGGACAATTCATCTGTTGATCTCCGAGCGACTGCCCAGCTGTCTCCAGTACATGACAGCTGGGAGAAATTTCCTTTTCCAATAAGAGTTTCAGATGCAGATGCTCACCTGATTGGCAAAAGAAGGAGAAAGGGTAAGAGATGAAGATGTGTAGAAGGAGGACATGAAAGACAAAGCACCTGGGTAGATCTGATGAAGACAATGAAACGAACTTTAAGTGGCGTGTGAAGCCACCGCTGCAGGTTTCAGATAAGCCACTTGTCACAAGTCATTTTTTACTGGACCCCTATTGGTTATGACAGGTTTACACTGGATACAGAGGCAAGCACCCAAACTGGATTTTTGCCTTTATTTCTTGAAACAAAACATTGGCTGGCTTAGCTCAGATAAAGGTAGAGCCCTCCATCATCGGATAGTGAGTGTTTTTATTGCCAGTGTTACTCTTAAGTACTTTCTTATCAATGTGCCCTTTAAAGCAGCTCTGTGTCTTGACTTTCCCACACTGAGGAACTTAGCATAGCACCGGGGCTGATGATGGCAGGTCTGGGGGCAGCCATCTTGTGACTATATGATTATCCCTCTATGGAATGCCATACACGCACAAGATATCTGTATCCTGCCTGCTAAGGAAATACTATGTTTCAAATTTTTTGAAAGATGTTTATAAATTTTTAGCAGACAACACTACCAAACTACAAATTTCCTCTTTTATTTTGTTTGAACCAACACTTTTTATTATTTATTGTTTCTTCCTCTCAAACAAAAACCTGGGTCCAGAGAAATGGCTAGGTGGTTAAGAGTGTGTATCACTCTTGCAGAGGACTGGAGTTAGGTTTCCAGAACCCAAGCTCACAATGCTTGGCTTGGCTGTATCCTTGGCTGTAGGGGATTTGGTGCCCTCCTCTGGCCTCTATAGCACCTGCACTCATGTGCACACACCCACACACAGATATACACACATATACATAACTAAAAAGTAATTTTTTAAAGAGCAGAATTGCTTTTATGGATCAGAATTATCCATCTAACATCTATCCATCAGTATATCTATATGAGTACCCCTAGGGACAGACAGAGGCAGAGAGACAAAGAGAAAAAAGTCAACTTACCAACCACATATATAATGTGTACTGCATTAGATTAGCTTTTGCATGACACAGCTACTTCATGTTTAATTTATGTATTAGTGACTTCATTCTCATCAGCACATCTTATTAAATGATTATTTCAACCAAATGTTAAATAATTGGCAGGTTTTGTTAGACTTTAAATACCAAAGCATTAGAAATGTCTATATGTGTGTCTTTGGCCACTGCCATAGTTTTTTTTTTTTTTTCATGAGACATTCATGACTATGAAATAGTTGGATCAGAGGGAGCTTGGGAATTAATTTCTAATGTTGTCCTGGTTTTACTCCTGTTGCTGTGATAAAATGTCCTGACAAAAATCAACTTCGGACAGGAAATCTTTTTCAGCCCTGGTGCTATGCTGAGTTCCTCAGTGTGGGAAAGTCAAGACAAGAACTTCAAACAGCTAGTCATCTCACATGTACAATTAGGAGCAGAGAGAAAATGATGCATGCATGCTTGTTTGTGATTACCTACCTAGGGAATGGTGTCACCCACACTGGGCTGGCTCTTCCCACATCAGTTCATTAAGGTGATCTCCAACAGATATGGTCACAGTCTAACCTGGTTTAAAACAATTCTTCACTGAGACTGCTACTAGATGATTCTAGGTTATGTCATGTTGACAGATTTAACCATCACATGCTCCTAATGGCAAATGAGCCAATGGAGAGACTATCCTATTTTGAATATCCACCAATAGCACATGAAGCCATCTGCCTTATTTGATTCTGAAACTTCCTCCTCATAACAAAGGGACAAAAGCTCAAAGAGAATATAAAATTGCATTAGGCAACATACACACTTCAGTAGTTTATAGTTTATTCCCATGGTCCTCTGATGACGTTGCTGTTTGAAATTATCCAGGAAAGGATGGAACAATGACATGGTGATAAAGTAAAAGTGTCCAACATGAATCCAAAGGTTCTGTTAGAGAAGAAAAGCATGGTGTTAGCGACAGTCTGTAGGCCAGATCTCTGCCTCAGATATTTCTTTCAGCTACTTTCCCAAGGCTGTGGTCAAGGTGTATAGAGGGATGTGGTTTTGTCTTTGGAATCCAGGGAATCATTGATTCCAATTCTGTTCAGTTACTGGACAAATTCAGCCTGAAGCACATGTAGCACTGAGGGCTTCCTTCCATTTCCTCACTGGCTCAGCCAGGAGCTCTTCTAGGATTCCAGAGACTGCTGCATTGCCTGGCTCATCATTCACCATTTCTGTGTGCAAAGTCAAAGCCACATGACTTCTCATCATCTGGAGTGCTCTTCTTCTCCACCTCCTCTCTGTTCTTCAACCTTGTGTGACTGTCCTCTTGTTCTGCCTCGTGAGGCTCATGTGATTACAGAGGCCCCACATGGATCATTGAGATTGTGCTATCTGAATCCATGGGTGGGAGGCTGACTTTCATGTGAAATGTCCATTTGGGGCATTGCTGTGTGTCTCCTGAGCAGTTTTTAAAAGGACTCAAGCACTCAATATCACAGACTGTTTTATAATTTTCAAAAATATTAAATCAGGGCCAGTGAGATGGTTTTTACCCACTGGGGTAAAAAACACTTTACTACCCAAGTCTGATGACCTGAGTCCAAGTCCCGAAGCCACACAGAAGGACAGATGTGCTGGCACACATTCGCAGTCCTAGCCCTCTTACGTGGGGGACGGTGACAATGAATCACCTGGCAGTACCCAGGCCACCTTGCCTGAACTATGTGAAAGGGAGAAACCGTAAGAGAGACCCCGTCTCAACACAGTAGAAGGAGAAAACAGACCCCCCAAAAGTTGTCCTCTAACATCCACACATGTGCTGAGGAGTGAGCATGTCCTCTCTCTCTCCTTTCTCTCTTTCTCACTCTCACTCTGTCTCCCTGCATCACATACACTACTAATAAATAATATTATTAAATAAAAAGCTAGCTGACTCTACATTCAATGGGGATGAGATACCCTGGGTCTGCTGAGCATTTTTCTGCAAATGGTTTAGAAAAACAAAAGAGGAAACATTTTTATTCTCACCATTAAAAATAGTAAGTATTGAGTTCCTATCATGTGTGGAACTCTGTCCCAGGGACTATAGAAATTTAAGAAAACTCTTATCACATAAATGTTATATTAATGTGGAGAGAAAAAGATGGGACCAAGAACAATCCATAAATGGATACATTTGTATTACATAGGACTATGAATATTATAAGTCAGAAAATGAGTCTGAAGATAGGAGCTATAATTTTAAATGAAATGGGCAGCAGAGACCTCATTGAGAATAGGAACATTTGAACAGAAAATTGAGAGAGAGAAGGGCTGAACCCATCCGGGGAAAGAAATACTAACAGACACCCCTCATATTTTAACCTATAGCCACTCAGTATTCAGTTGTTAAAAGTCTTGGGGGCTTTTAAATGGCAGTGAGGAATATTGTGGAAATGATAGTGTAATTCCATCAGAAGTTGGTGTTTCTTGTAAGATAAGGAAATAAACACTCATTTATACTCATTGACATGTGTACTTAAACAGATTCCTCATTCCCAAAAAACTGACAAGATAAGTCATTTGCAATTCTGTTGTCTTCACAAATATATTCAATGGTCCTGTTCCTCCTGTAGCTTCCAGAGAGACTTGCACCCCAGGGGAGCAGGGGGTGACAGCTAAGGAGCAAGGATGCAGACACTCATAGCTTCTTGCTTCCCTTTGGTTGAAAGTGGACTACCCCACTTGCTGTCACAGAAATGGGCGGCTTCCTGGGTAGATGTGTTCATTTTGGTTTGGACCTCTTTCATTGTGGAGAAGGTGACATGGACTAGGAAGACAGAAACAATCTGAACTTAGTGGAATTTGCAATTTCCATATTTAAGAAATATGCGGGCCGGGCGTTGGTGGCGCACGCCTTTAATCCCAGCACTCGGGAGGCAGAGGCAGGCGGATCTCTGTGAGTTCGAGGCCAGCCTGGGCTACCAAGTGAGCTCCAGGAAAGGCGCAAAACTACACAGAGAAACCCTGTCTCGAAAAAACAAAACAAAACAAAACAAAACAAAACAAAACAAAACAAAAAAAAAAGAAATATTCGGGCATGGGGAGTAAATAAAGAGGCTCCTAACAGGGCCCCATAAAGCAACATTGTAGAAAGAATACCACT
>CABHPH010131446.1:29752-42883 GCA_902168325.1 Peromyscus nudipes
TCTTCACACTGCCTCCCCCTAGTCACCCCATCTTCACACTGCCCCCTCTTTCAGTCTCTCTTCACTTTTTTCTCCCACTCTATTTACTTATTTGATTGACACCGAGTCAGTTTTTAATATCCACACTTCCTAGCTTCTGGCTCTCTAGGACAATGGGACTGTGTGCTGAAGGCTAACAGCTCACTCAAGTTGGAGCACCTGTTTCTGGATATTTGGCTCCACACAGGACGTTTTGTTTGTATCCAGATACATTGTAGTTAACCACCTTAGCCAGGCTCAGGTTCTTTGTCTCTAAAGAGAAATTCATTTATATATCAGTAACTGCCTATTACATTGCTTAAAAATTTTAATTATTGGTTTTTGTCTGCCAGACAGCCTTTCCTCCTACTTCAAGTAATAACAGCCCCATTATTTTTTTCATTGAAGACGCATCCTCTTCTTATTTTTGTGGTTTGGAAGGCAATAGAAGGCACTAAAGTAAGGTTACAGTTGACAGCTTTGCTTCATTATGGCATACTATTCGACCAGATATGACCCAGCCCAGGTGTCCCCCTTTCATTTGATGCTGTGACAAAATATCCTACAAAAATCAGCTTAGGGAAGAAAGAGTGTTTGGTTACAGGTTTCAGGCATTACTGTGGAGAAGGCCAAGGTTGGAACTTAAAATATCAAATCAACAACAAGCTAGCTTTCTCCTCTCCTGGTTGGTGGACAGTGCTTCCCACAAGGAACTGTGTCTTTATATCAATTAACAATCAAGACAATCTCACACAGATATTCTCACAGGTCAACTTGACATAGATAATTCCTCATTAAGACTATCTGTCCAAGTGAGTTTAGATTGTGCCAAAGCAGACAGTTAAAGCTAGCCAGCACCAAACACTGCCCTTGACTCTGCAAGGGTGGTTGTCACTCACAAGGAGAAGCTCTAGTAGCAAGGACAGTGATAAAGTGTTGTGTATGTTGTATATGTTTAGATTTATTAGAATTTCAGAGCTGGGGATGGTGATGTCATTGAGCCTCTGTATCCCCATAGATCTAAGCTGACGTTCTCCTGGGAAGGTTTGGATGTAAGAGTCGATGCCTTTGCTTTGCCTGCCTGCACTCACTGAGACACTTTCTTTGTCTCAGAACTGCAAAGGTCCAGATCAGCTCATGCTGCACAGCTGGGTTATGGGAAGGACCGTCACAGAGGTTTCTTGGGGACTATATGTGACCCTTGGCTCTCAGATTTTCAGGGTCTCAGCTAAATACTCCTCCTTTAGTTGAAGTGTAAAAGTTTCATTTTGACTTTTTTCCTGAGGCAATTTCTTCCATCTTGTAAAAAGTTTAGTGATGCAATAAATTTGGAACAAAATATTTACACATGTGTATATTTACACACATATGTTCATATGCTCACACACATTTATGATTTGGTTCCTACAATTTGAACAGTCAGCAAGTTAAATATTTGCAGTGTTAGCTGGCAGACTGGGGACCCCAGGAGGAACTGGCCCAGTTGGAGTCTAAAAGCAATCCATGAGGAGAATTCCCTCTTCCAGGTGGCTGTTTCCTTAAGGCTGCCCACTGATGGAATGAGACCCTGAGAGTATGGATAGTGTGTCCAGTTCATGTTGCTGTATCTGTTGTACCCAGAGTCCCCCAAAGACCACCAAGAGACCAAATCTGATGTAAAAGAAAAGAGTCTTTTTACTGTTGCGAGTTAACTTGGGCCTCTCTGTCCTTCTGATGCAGCAGCAGAGCAGGAGAGACCCTGAGAGCAAGGGGGCAGGGTATTTATAAGGAGTAAAGTGAGGGAGGTCTTGGGGTCTTCAGACTACATAGGAACAGACTCAGGATTGGTTTATGTGAATGGCAATCTTTTAATTGGCTAGGGTTAGTTGGAGGTTACAGTTATCCATTTTGGGGCAGGCCTGGACAAGTCCCAGGCTTTGTCCTTGAGCTTCTGTGGAGGCTGGCTGGCCTAGCATGTACTGACTGTGGGGGCTGGCTCAGTGGCCCATGCTTGGTGTGTCCTATCTCCCAGTCCCTGCTGGCAGGGGCATCAGTGATTAATTGTCTTTTGTTCATGATCCTCCCAGAAACTGTGTTTTGTAGCTAGAGTTTTCCTACCGGGCCCACAGTCAGGACAAATCTCTCTCACCCGCCAGTCCCACAGCCACTCAGACTCAACCAAGTAAACACAGAGACTTATATTGTTTAAACTGTTTGGCTAATGGCTCAAACTGTATGACCATGGCAGGCTTCTTGCTAACTGTTCTTATATCTTAAATTAATCCATTTCTATAAATCTATACCTTGCCTCATTGCTTGTGGCTTACCGGCATCTTCACATGCTGTTTGTCATGGCGGCGACTGGCAGTGTCTCTGGCTCAGCCTTCCACTTCCCAGAATTCTCTCCTCCTTGTCCCGCCTATACTTCTTCCTGCCTGACCACTGGCCAATCAGTGTTTTATTTATTGACCAATAAGTAACATGTTTGACATACAGACCATCCCACAGCAAAACTGCTTGCTCAAGTCTCAGGAAACTGAAATTGAGGCCTGATCTCTGAGAGAAGATTGAGCAGACTGTTAAGGCATCTGCTTGATCCTTTCAATAATGATCCCCTGAGTTAAATTTTTTATTTTGCATGTTACACTTAGAGTCTTCAGGCCATGGCCAGCAGCCTCTACTGTGTTGGGTCTCAGGCAAGGTGGAATATCATGGTGACAGAGGAGAAGACAGAGACAGGACAAGGACCAGAACACATCCTTCAAAGACATGAACCAGTGACTCAGTTCCTCCCATATCCACTCAATTACTCATCTTAACTAGAAAATACCTTCAGAGACACCTCTGGTATAGTGTGTGCCCAAATAGCTAGGAAAAGTGGTCTAAAAAAGTTGACACAACATTATTCATCATAGGAAATATATTTAAAAAGTTAACATTTAATATAAAGGAACAATATATACACATATTATAATCTAGATCTAACATACAGATATATATTCCATGTATTGTATTCTGTATGTATATAGAGAATACGTGTCTACAGATATATATTGAAATACATATGGATATTATTATATATTGTATATCTGATGTATTATGTAGAGGCAAGTAAGACATATATAAGAATTATTTACCAGGCACCAAATCTGCCAGGATCTTGAGCATCGACTGCTTAGCCTCCATGAAGATTAAATATCTGTTCAAAATCAGTTTCTGTGTTTTTTAGATTCCCAGCTACAGTATTTTCAAGTTGAAGCCAAATGGATGAAGGTCATTAGAAATACAAAATTAAGCTCCAAATTGTAGCAGAAATTCCTGGGTGAGGTCTCTTAGTGACTGATTTCCTCTCAAATATGAACCTCCGAGCATAGTGTAAGACTCAGTTGTTTATTATTGACTCAGTTTCTCTTACAACATGTAAGATAAGTCTCTAATCTCACAATGTCTTTCAGTTGTATGTAGCTTCAATTTCATGGTTTCATCTTTCACATCACTAGCTTTGAGCCTCTTATAATATTCTTCTAAAAATTGCTATCTTCTTTCTTAGTCTCTAAATCCTAATCATTGGCTTGATAACTTTATTTCTAGGATTAATTTTAATTTCTATAATTGCTTTTATGGCCTTCACGTCTCAGTTTAAATATTTTAGGTTTTATCTCATATTTATTTTAATTTCTAATCTTCAACCTACTCTTTCTTCTTAAACATCTCTCACTTCTATTTTTCATGTTATTCCACGTTTTCCTCAGCTCCTATTTTTAAGTGCATTTCATTTTCCCTCGTGACAGGAAATGAGTCTGAAACTTTGGGGAGAGAAATTCCAGGTTCAGTTGCAAAATAACAAGACCTTCTTACCTTAAGTTACCTTAATATACTTTCCGCTAGCCTCACGACTCAGGGTGGATCTCCCAACAAGTGAGGCAGCATGAGACTTTCTCACCTTTGACCTCTTGGCCCTAACCTAGTTGAATATTGAGTAATGTTCCTTTTTAATTACTCATACTTGTTGCCCTTAAGGAGCTCCTTTGACCAGTGCAGCCAAGTGAACTAAGAAAAGTGGTAGGATCTCTAACATCCATAGGTGAAGTGAGGCAGGAATTTGGCCCCTGGACCATTCACTGGGGCCACACGTCTCATGCCTTGTGGTATCATAGGGGTGGGTTAGAATGAGCCTGGAAGAAGCAAGCCATGTATATGTTTATCATCCACAGGTACCAAGAATCCCAGAACTCACGATTCCAGTGAAGAAACAAAATCTGGAACTCTCAGCCAATCTTTGTGTATAAGAACCTGTGTTGGTCTTTTCCGATATAAAGGAAAATAAGAAATACATTAAAGAAGGCAATAGTGCTTATAGGTTGTCACTTAGAAGAGAAAGGATGGGGACATGTCTCACTGGATGAAATGTAAGGCCAGAGTTCGGAGTGCTAGGATCTGTTGAAGGTGGAATGGGGATGAGCGCGGTGGCCTGGCAGTAATATCAGTTCATGGGAGGCAGAGAAAGGAGATTCTGGACAAGCTGGCTTATAGTTGAATCAGTGAGCTCTGGGTTGGGTGAGAGACCCTGCCTCAACAGATTAGGGATCACAATTAAGTATGATACTAGACATCAGCCTCTGGCCTATGAATATATATGCACGCACACATATGCAAACATGTACACAAGCACCACACACATATACACAGAAAAGATAAAAGATTTGTGCAAATTTTGAGAGGCAATATAGTGAAGGAATTGAGAGTTTGAACTCTTTACCCGAATCAACCAACTGTGTGACAGGAGTCAGGGAGCTGTGAGTCCGTCTAGCTGCATGACTTTATGTAATTTTTTTTTAACTTCATTTTTATTTATTCTTTGTGTCTTTCACATGTATCTCCATCCCATTCCTTTCCCCATCCCTTCATATCTGATCTCTACCCTTGCAATGCCCCCTGAAATAAAATAAAATAAAACTTAAGAGAAAAGAGGGGGAAAAAAAAGGAAAAATCAGTCTCGTCATGGAAGCTATAGTGTGACACACTGAGTCACGAAGTTTACTCTTCTGTCCATATATCTTTACTTGCAAATGTTCATTGTGAAGAGTCATTGGTCTGGTTCATCATGGTGATGTCTGGACCTGGGTTGCTGCTGGGGCCCATATCTGGGTTCATGGCCCTGATGCAGTTCCTAATACTATCAAAGGCCAAGAGGATATGGCTGGTTCTCTCTCTCTCTCTCTCTCTCTCTCTCTCTCTCTCTCTCTCTCTCTCTCCTTCCCTCCCTTCCCCTCTCTCTTTCTCCCCCCCCAATACCACACCATATTTTTGTTCACCATAATAGTCTGCATCTGCCTGGCGACCCATGTGGGTCTTATCTTGCTCAGTCCCTCATGCCACTGGGTGGGACTCTGCTTCTAAGACCATAATGGTGCCCAGCTGCCTGGTGCCAGAGGTGCTGGCAGGCTCTTTGGTGAAATTCTTCCTGCCCTAAGTCTAGAGACCTTGGGCAGAGCTGTGTTTGTCCTTTGGTGTCTGCCAGGCCTATGACTTTTTGCATTTTACTTAGCTTATCTGTGCCTTAATTTACTCATACCATAAAGTGGTACTATTGACACAATTATTCTGAAGATAAAATGAGTCATAGTATGTAAAATGATTAACATGCTACTGATAAGCACATAAGCATGTTATTGAATTATTATAATTCTATAAATCACATATAACTATAAACTTAGAAGCCATCTCTAGCTTTTGAAGAATGTTTTTTTTTAGCCAAGGCTTTAAATTATTTTAAATTTTTTTTAAAGATTTAATTAGAAAATAATTTGATTTCTCTTTAAAAAGCCTTTTAATAATCTATAAAATATTAATGTGGCTTTTTATTTATTTGATTACATTATGAAGAGCTGCAGGCTCAGGAAGTTTCACTCAGAGCCTGTGTGCATGAGCTTGTGCAAACACACACACACATACACACACACACACATTAAATCAGCCTCCTTTGGAATATAAGTACTTACACAAAAGATACACACAGAGTTGGACTCCAGACTTAATTTGCCTATGGATTTTCCACCAATGGCTCAAAATCCTTTAATGAAGAATGCATACTGAGCTGAGTCACACGTTTGTGTTAGTGGATAATTAGATTCATAAATAAGAAATTAAAGTACTGATGGGTTATGAATTAATTGTGTACCGTAAGCATGCTGGAATGCAGCTGTCTTCTGAGAAATGAGAACTCAGGGATGGGTCACTATTAGGATGTGATCTTCCAGGACCTACCAAAAATGTAAGTTATAAGTAATAGTTTGTTATTCAGGAACATTGTGCCCATCTTCCCCCCAAAAAAATCTTCAAAAGTAATCTCTAGAGGACTGGGGAAGGGCCTGTGTCTTGCAATCATGAGGACCTGAGTTCGATCCCAGAACTCACGTAAGAAGCCAGGCCCCTGTGGAGCTGGTTCTCTCCTTGCCCCTTTCTGTGGGTTCTGGGAAAACAAGGGCAGGTTTGTAAGAGAGTGTCTTCACCCACTGCACTGGTGCACATGGGCAACACTGAAGGGACTCGGCAAGCTGTGTGTGTGTGTGTGTTTGTTCATATGTGTGTTTAGCAACAATGGTTAAAGAAGAGGAGGCCGTGAATTTGAGAAGGATGACATGGGAAGGTAGGAGGGTTAGAAGGGAGGAAGGAATGGTGGAATTATGTTTTAATTAAATAAAAATAAGTGAAATGATCTTGGGCTGGGGAGCCAGGCCTGGTAATCTATATTCATAACCCCGGCCTTTGAGACAGAGACAGGCAGATCCCCAGGGTTCACTGGCCAGTCAGTCTAGCCTATGTAGTTAAGTTCCAGGCCAATAGGAAATCTTGTCTCAGAAAAACAAAACAAAAAATTGGAAGACACTTGAGTATCACATCCCAGGCTACTCTCTAGGCTTCACACACACACACACACACACACACACACACACACACACACACACACGATTCAATAACTATAGATGATGTAAACAGTACTTTTAGACAGTTTTAATGATGATTTTATACAAATAATGTTCTCTGATAATATTCACTCCATGGTCCTCCATTGCCCCTCCCAGTACCACTGAATCTCTTCTTCCCAAAAAGAGATGTGGACAGCTTCAGCCGGAAGAGACTTGCCTGCAGGGTGTTGCCATCCATGGGAATATGCCAACCTGAATCTTAGAGGCAGAAGTGGGGGGCTTTTCATTTTGAACAGTTGTTGGTTCTCACCATGGCAACTTTGCTTGAGTTTTGAGGACTGGAGGTAGAGACTGAAAAGCAGTCTCATGCCTCATGCCATCCCCGAACAGTTGCTGATGGTGGCTTACTGGAGTGTGCTAAAAGGGAATGAGAAGTTGGTGCTCCACATATAGAGGGTTACAATCAATTAACATTGAGAGAAGGATGGATGTTTCTATTCTCCACGGCTATTGGCCCACTCAGCCTGGAGTTGCATGTAGGAAAGATGAGGAGTCCCTTTGTTCAGCTCTGAAATAAAACTCATGGGTCTGGATGCATTTTGTCTATCAATTTGTATAATTGGAATGGCAGGTTTTCAGTAGATTGTGTGTTTGTGTACGTGTGTTGCATTTGGATGTAGTGCATGTGTGTGTGTGTGTGTTACATCTGTGCATAGTGCACATGTGTGTATGTGTATGCGCACCTGCGTTTGTGTTGTAAAAGCCAGAGGTCAACATATGGTATCTTCCTCAATCACTCTCCATCTCATTTTTTTTTGAAGCAGAGTCTCTCATTGAACCTAGAGATCACCAATTAGATAGAGTGTGTGGCCAGCAGTTCTTCCCATTTCCTCTTCTCAGCACTGGGATTACAGGCATGAAATGCCATGGCCTGAATTTTGTATGGGATGTGAGGATGTGAGGATGTGGGGATGTGGGGGTGTGGGGATATGGGGATGTGGGGATGTGGGGAAGTGGGGATGTGGAGATAAGGCCCTCCTTTTGTTCACCAAGCACTTTACCCACCAAGGCATCTTCCCAGGCCGATTAAGCTAGTCTACTGCAAATACCATGACCTATTCTGACCAGGGTACAGTCTTAGTGTCAGGAGTCCATATTTAACCCTTTTTCGCAGCGACATTCTTGCTATACAATAAGCACTTCATAGTATCTTATTAATACTGTATTGACTAACTGCTTATGGAGAACTTACTATGTGCTAGGCACTATTCAACAATAAACCCAGAGAAGCCTTAACAGGAGGCATGGGTATCAAATATATGAAGACATGAGTTCTGTAAGTCTTAAGAGGTCAGGGTACTAAGATCAAGAAGAAATAACAATGGTGGGGCCTAGAGGGAGGATTGACTTTGGAAAAAGACTTACTGAGAAATAGCTTGTAAGTTGAAATTGGAGTATGGGTAAAAGTTTGCCATCTAGAGACTGGGTATCTGGAAGAGCTTTTCAAACTCATGGCACCGTATATGCAAAGATCAGTGGGAAGAAAATGTTCTGACATAAGATAAACAGTGGCTAGGTCAGGATACAGTGAAAGAAAAGATGCCATAGGGCCATGGACCAGTAGGAAAAGACGGGCTTGGCTGAACTGGGATGCCATACTACAGTTATGAATTGACACTGGGGAGCTGTAAGCATCCAGTCAAGGGGTTGTGTTGTAGGCACTTTGATTGGGATGCTGGAGAAGCAGACTGTTCAGTGGCTGCCGCTTCGGACAAAGTGTGAATTCCCTGATTGCGAGGGTTCACACCACTCCCTTGGGCTACAATTGATGACAGCAGAGGGGAGCTGAACTGCAGATCCTAACTACCCCTACTGTCCCAGATGACCCAGCTACTGGTAAGAATGCCTCTGGTTGTCACTGGTCCCTGCCTTTCTTTGAATAACCCCAGGTATCACATTCTCTAGTTTCCTTTTCTGTACTGAAAAATGTCAAAACAAGGGAGTCTAATTTTCTACCCTTCAGGGAAATACAGCAGTGATAAGATGGGAGAAAATCGCCCCATTTGGTTAAAATCTCATGATGCTACTACTAAAATAGTAATTGCCATCTCTGTAAACTCCCAAAGCTTGCTTGATGTCAAGCTTAGCGTAAGTAGTAGGGTCACCAGAGCTGAGGGAGTATTTGCATTTGTTCAAAGTGTCCCTCCCATTGTGCATTTCAGCATGATTTTCCTCCTAGAGGCTGGGCTGTACCCTGTGACCTTCTGCAGGCCTCTGGCAGTCGGTACAACAGTGAACATCTTAGAACTCCTGTCTGAGCTGTTTTTATATGAAATGGGAAAATAACTTCCAGGCCTAAGTCCCCGGACAGGGTTTGGTCCGTGTTTCATCAATGCAGCTTAATAACATTGGTAGATTTTGTTAAATGAGCATTATGTTAATTGAATCAGCAAGAAGCTATTGGGATGCTAAATTGCAATCATTTGTTCTTTGATCAAGACATAGGCTTTCTCAAGTAAGTTGGTTAGAGAATAGGACTTCTGTTGTTCACATTGCCGGCAGCGAGAAAAATCCATTTTTTTTCCCAAGCCAGTGATGTTTAAATACATCTTAATTGTCCTGATTACTCTGAGACTTTTATTCTTGAGATTTGGCTCCATTTAGAAGGCTGAGCACTTCTTGAGAACAGTTCTGGCTGAATACAGCCAGCCTCAATCAATGAGGTTTGATGTCTCATTAACTAGTAGTTTTCTCTCTCTTTGAACCTAAAAGGGAGTGCAGTTGCATTAAAAAATGGTCTGACAGAAGGTCATCTCCTGAGAATGCCTCTCACCTTGGGGCCTCCTGTTTTGCTATGGTCAGTGACATTAGCTATAAACTCTGTGACTCCTTCTGGAAATTTCTGTGTGTGACTAATTCTGATGTTGAGCTGTGCTCTGCTTCAGGAAGGGTGTCATCTATGCTTCCTTATACTATAGAAGAAGTTGCAAGGTCCCTTAGGCTTCTTTTGTATGGGAATTAATCCCCACACAGAGACACACAAATGTATACGATTTGAAAAGAGCAAAAATAAATATTTTAAAATAAGGTCTTCCATCCTTGCTTTGTTCAGGCTTAAAATCATCATGGGTGGGGGTGGGGCCCCCTTTTCCTCCATGGTCCATTGGTCACTGGGCCTTGAGGGCAAAGGGGTAGAAGCAGCAAGCAGGGCTTTGTCTGGCCTGGAAGCATGACAGAAATAGCCTTCCAGGACACTGCTGCAGTGAGGCAGCTCAACTTCACCCCAGAGGGAGAGGAGATGTAAAGGATGGGAACAGTGCATGGGTATCACCCAGTTTGCATTTGGAGGCACACTCCTCTCATAAGGCTGATGCAATGTCTAGTTATCCTATGTGGCAGCACGGCCCTATCATATAGCGAGAGCACAACACCTAATTACCATTTTTGGCAGCAGGGGGAAGTGTTTGCATGGAACTGCATCAAAGGTCTCCACTAAGATAATTCAGGCATCCTGGCTCAAGGACAGTCTCCAAATAAGGTCAGGCAGAAAGCAGGAAGCCCTTGCTGGGGGGTGGGGTGTGGGGTCAACTGCAAGGTCTGACCAGCAGGGCCTCTCAACAGGTGTCACATACCCTGTATCTGAAATATTTACAAATTCTTTTAGCTAGGTAACCATACCCTCTAATGCACATAGACCCAAAGTCCATGTGCCTTTCTTCTTTATCAGCTCCTTCCTCCACGTGACAAAAGCCTTTGCAATGACCAATTCAAAATGAAGCAAATGTAGTACTCACACAGATGTGTGCTGAGAGAGGGATTGCACTGTTTTGTTTTTTTTTTTTAATGCATGAATGTGCCAACCAACCGGTACACCCATACCTATAATAACAAATAGCCACGAGAAAGAAATCAGTAATAGTATTTTCAATCTTATTTTGATTTGGGGGACAGGGTTTCACTATACTTCCATATATCCACGTTTCCATATAGCCCAGGTTGGCCACAAATCCCCGCTTCTCCTGCCCTAATCTTTACAGGCATATACCACTGTGCCTTGCTCATAGTAATCACTTTTAATTATATGAGTGTATGTTTTACATGGGGGATTTGTACCTACATGTCTTTCTACATAGCAAGTAACTCTGGGGCTTCTGTTCCTGAAGCAAGTCATAAATATTTTAAACACGAAAGTTCCAGCGGTCAGATAAAAAGACAGACTTACAGCATCCCCATGCTCTGCTTTTATTTAACTGTAATCTCTGGGCATGTGGTGTTTATGCCAACACTACTGTCTCAGTGCAAAAGTGTGTCATTCCACAGGGACTGAGATGATAAGGTATGCCCAGAGCAACTCTGAAGGGCTCCAAATATTCTGGAACTCAGAATAAACACATGCAGCTCAATCTGCAGGTTTGTGGGGCCAACTCCTAAGGCTTCTCTCAGTTAATGCCCAGGAAGAGAGGTGCTTCCTGAACACCAGGTAACAGGGCTGAATGAGCATCTCCTACCCTGCAGATACAGGGTTGACATGAGCACCTCACACTTTTCAGATAAAGCACACTGGTAAGCACAGTAGTTAATTACAACTAAGATGAGCGTAAGTGTCTCTGGGAGAATTGTTTTTATGACTAACATAGTCTAGTGGTATGTAGGTGTGTCCTACATGCATGACAGACTTCTATTCCTCTACCCTTGGTTCTGTACTCAAGGAACACACAGAAACAAGTGTCCCATGAGACCAATGGTTATCCAAAGCTTGTCTGTGATGTTTGAACTCATAATGAAGTATTCAAAGTCATGGTCTAAAGACAGACTGGCTCTCAAATGCTTCATTATGGACATGCTGAGCTTTGTTCTTTAATTAATTAACTTACATCTATCTATCTATCTATCTATCTATCTATCTATCTATCTATCTATCTATCTATCATCTATCTATCATCTATCTCTCTATCATCTGTCTATCATCTATCTATATCTATATCTATCTATCTACCTATCTACCTATCTACCTACCTATCTATCTATCTATCTATCTATCTATCTATCTATCTATCTATCTATCTATCTAGAGATAGGGTCTCATGTAATCCAGTTTGGACTCAAACTTATTATGTAGTTGCAGATGTCCTTGAACCCGGGATCCTCTGTCCTCCAGCTCCCATTTGCTGGGATTACAGACATGTACCACCTCAGTCAGCTTATTCTGAGTCTTTGAGTTGGTGACAGTCATTAGCAATAGAGTTCACATAGATACCTGAATATCTGGCCAGTCTTAAAAACCCTGATAGCTGCTATCACTCATGAAGATGAGAATGGCGGAAAACCACATCCAATGAATCTGAGATCTTCAAAATAAGCAAATCAGTAGGGATGGAAAATTGATCGATGGTTTCCCAGAAGCTGGAAGAAGAAGGGAGAAGGAAAGGGAAGGGAAAGGAAGTGACTGCTCCTGGCAACAGGTCTTCATGGTGTGGGGGTGTTGCAGACATGACCTACATTTAGGGTCTGACTATAGTCTCACCATTTTACAACGCACTAAAACCATTGACTTGTATCTAAAACAGGTGAATTTTATACTACAGGAGCTGTTGCTTGCTCATGCTGTTAAAACAGAGAAAAAAGAAAGAGATTAGGTGGGCAATCAGATAGCAACCATGCTACATTCCTGATGGCTAAAATTGCTGGTCTTTTAGTGGGCTTTTTTTTCGTAATGAAATATGTGATTTTCTTCAGTCTGCCTTTTCCCCTTTCTTGATTAACTCATGAACTGGAGGCCAAGTTCTAGCTGCTGGTGTTTAAACCATTAACAAAATGCTGTTTGCCTTACGATGCAGCGAAGAAGAAATTTAACACTTCTCATTAACGTCTCCAGCAAACACAGGATGTTGAAATACAACTAATGATGAGTCATTTGTTCCGTGACTAATGGAGAAGTAGTGATGTTTTCTTTTAGTGCCTTCTCTCCTGCCTCAATGACTATAACTTGTGCCTCATTCTCCTGAGGAAAGATGAACAAAAAGGAGTGTCATCAGAGTGTGCATGGCCAGCATGCAGCCTGGATACCTGGAACTCAGAAGACTGGTCTTCAGACTGTGATCACATCCAACACTGTCAAGTTCACTTTAGAGATGTGCCTCACTTAAGGAATCTGGCATAGAAGGGTCCTCCAACTTTGTGTGTGTGTGTGTGTGTGTGTGCATGC
>CABHPH010131447.1:0-42936 GCA_902168325.1 Peromyscus nudipes
TAATTGTATTCCTTTTTCTATCACAAGAGACTAGAGGCACATGAAGAAACAGAGCAATACTCATGTTTGGGTCCATTTTTCCTCTTCAACCATGAAATCTCCTACAAGATGATTATTGCTCAAAATCAAAATTTCTTGGCAAATTTAATCTGAACAAAGATACAATTTAGGCTTCCTAGTAAGAATGAGAGACCTAGAACAAAGAAAGGTCTGGGATATAAAAATAATTCTAAAAATATATTTTAAGTTTTAATATAGTACCAGATTGAATGAGCATGAGTCTGGTGGGACAGAATATGTGCTTGACTTTACAACACGCCTTTAGTTACTGAATATTAAGCTAAGCTGCTAGGAATGGCGTTTATTTTCCATTGTATTGTGTTCTTGAGCCCTAGATTTTCTTCCTTTTTAAATCTATTGACAGAACAGGAGAAGGGAGCTGTTCAGAGCACAGGTGGGTGAGGGCTGAGCACCCCTGAGACCATAGGTGATGAGGCCATTTGGGGCCTTAGAAATTGAGAAAAAGCCATTTGATTGTGTTGAAACTCCATTTTTATATACAAAACAGGAAACTACTGTACCTCCTTGTTACCTGTTTTTGTTCATAGTATTCAAGAAAATAATAAACAGCCATCCTCCCAAGTTAATAAGCTTTTATCTCATATAGCTGAAAGTTTTCCTATATCCCACACAGTCCGAAGCCACTCAGACCCAAGTAAACACACAGAGACTTATGTTAATTAAAACTGCTCAGGTATTAGCTCAGGCTTAATATTGACTAGCTCATTTCTGTTAATCTATATGTCACCATGTTTCCACATGTTACCTGTGTGCCATTACATGCTACTCCCTGGATGGTGGACTGGCATCTCCTGACTCAGACTTTCTCTTCCTAGAATTCTCCTTGTCTGTTTATCTTACCTATACTTCCTGCCTGGCTGCTGGTTAATCAGCATTTTATTTATCAATCAATTAGAATGACACATTCACAGCATACAGAACATCCCACAGCACCTCCCCTTTTCTGTCTAATCAAAAAGGAAGGTTTTAGCTTTAACATAGTAAAATTACATATAATAGAACAGTTATCAAGCAAAAATTACAGTTATAATATTTAGTCTATTTGTATTTGGCAAAATTAAAGAAAATATTCTATCATCTATCCTATATTTGTGAGCCTAAAGTTTCATATCTACCTTATCTCTTATCATAACCAAGTAAAACTATAATTATAACTATCTAGTCTTCAACTACATCAAAGACCTCAGAAGGATATAATATTACCTAAGTAAACAGGAAGTGCATTGTAAGCACCTTTCAAAAATCGAGAATGACAGAGACAGCTGCCTGCCTGGACAGTCACCCAAAGTTCTGCAATGTTGGGGCATCCATCTTCAGCCCATAGGCATAGAGTCTCTCAGGCACTCAGGCACTTTTCTCTGTGCCCTGTAGAATGTCTGACTGTTTTTTTTTTTTTTTGTTCTGTGAAGCAGGAACCTGAAGGACCATTTTGCCTTTCAAAGTTCAGTGGTCATCTTCTTATGGGTCCTGCATGTCCAGACAATACAACATTTTGTCAAGCAGTCCAGGCAAGAACAGTTTCTTGCCCAAATGGCTATGTTTTGCCAAGAAGAAGAAGATAAATTCCATATGGAGTGTCTTCAACACCCATCTTTCTTTTTGAAGTAAATCGGTGCTGCCAGGAGCAGACGTGTCTCACTGTCTAGAAAGTCTAAGTTTTTAAAACATTATTAATGCCATATTCTGTAGGTCTTTGAAGTGTTTGAAGATTACCTAATTGTAATATATCTATGTATACCTAGAAAACTTAACTAACATGACTATAAGTTTGATTATCATAGATGACTAATTATTAATCTGTATTTCTCAACTATACACTACAATTTCAAATGAGTTGCATAAACAGAATACTTTAAACAAGGGTAAACAAGGTTGGTCAAACCTGATGTATCTTATCTGGAATAAATCCATAGTCTCTTGCTTCCCATGGAAACAAAAGCAGAGCCTCCTTTCCAAAGCAACATATACTTAGATCCAAATTTTGAAGTCAAGATACCTTTGAAATACACATGTTGGTTTAACTCAGCAGCCTTTACAATCAAATGTCTCTCAGCAGTTAAAAGTCCCAAAGACAACACAATCCAGATTCTGTGTGTAATATACATCTTCACATGGCTTCTTTTTTATATTACCTTTACTATCTCTTTAAAGACTTTATTTTTAAAAAACTATCTACTTCTTTATATAACTGCATATAACTGTATATATTTGTTTTTTTCTCTTTCAAGCCTATGTACAATTTTACACACATTGTAAACTATTTAAAGTCTTATTCCATCTGAATCTGTCTTATTGTGAATCTATTACTTTAAATTACAGCATTTCTAAGATTGAAATGGCAGCTGTGGCCGCTAGCTCTGAAGGCTGTGGCTGGCCTGAGAGAGACAACTAGGAAGCTGTTTTTAGCTCCATTTTAGAATTTTTTTTAAAGCTTCCTCAGGTTTTAGGTGGAAACTCTGGCCCCACATTTTGGTGCCATTTATAGCTAAAAGCTTTCCTGTGTCCCACCCGGTCTGTGGCTGCTCAGACCCAAGTAAACACACAGAGGCTTATATTAATTAGAACCCCTCAGCTACTGGCCAATCAGCCTCTTATTTAACAACCAATCAGAGAAACACACATTCACAGCATGCAGAACATCCCATAGCAATCTCATCACTTTTTTTATTTTAGTGAAATAAAAATTAAAAAATAAGCGTTCAATTAATTTTGGTTGAGTAAGTTAAAAAAATGAATGAGCTACTGAAGGAACTATTTCTAATGACATTGGTATAAGAATATTTTCTTCAAATTTTCAGTTTAGGATTGAATACAAGGCAAGTTGCTCTGTATTAAAGGTCCACATTTAAGTCATGGGAACAGCAAAACAAAGTTAAGTATTTAAACAATTATCCTGGCATGCTTATTAGAAGTATCATCTTTCCAGCTGAATAATGCCCAGTGCCATCCACACCAGATACAGGGCTATTCAACTTAAGAACAAGATTCCAGTTTAGTGTCTCTATAACATAGGATGTAAGTGGACTCAAGATAGGTCTTGACAATAATGCCAATCATAGACCGACTTGTCTGTTTTACATAATGAGTTTGTACACCTTTACAAGGCACTAAGAAATACTGCTGAAGTATTATAAACCTGAGTGGATGTAATACGATTTTAGACAATGCAAATCTTTATAAATGAGATTTTTTTTAAAATGTGAAGTGTATGATTAAGTTAATGAACACAAATATATCCATTCCTATAAAACTTGTAGGCAGACTAAAAGTCTGTGATTAAAAATTAAGTCGTGGGGACTGAAAAATGACTCAGCAGTTAAGACTGCTTGCTGTACTTGTAGAGGACCAGTGTTTAGTTACCAGCATTCACATCAGGAGGCTTACAACTACCTTTCACTCCAACTCCAAGGGATCTGGCATCTTCTTCTGACTTCCATTGGCATTTCACATATGTGCACATAATTTCATGTAGACACATATACATACATATTTTTTTAAATTAAGTTATAGAAAAAATTAATTTATGGCTATAAATTTATCCTTTCTTCCTGGGTCCAATGTACTTGGTGAATGGTTTTCACTAAAGAATAATGCATTTAGATTTTCAACTTTTAAGGCAAAAATCAGAGAGTGAATCATTCAGATTTTAATGTAGAACACCTTACATACTTGTCATATATTTAGAGTGAATGAAAGTTTCCAGCAATAAGATGTACCTTCATACTCTACCTGCTTGGCTGATTAATGTATTAGAAATTCAATGATTGTGGAGAGTTTGGAATGTTACAGGTCCACAGCCTAATAACAGTTTATCTTGGACTATCTATAGCTCCTTTTATAGCCATTCCTTGCCTGCCTCTCTGTAGAACCTAACATCATGTGAGTAAGATAAAAAGCTTTTGTAATGTGTTAAATTTAACAAAACCAAAGGTTTTACCAACCAAAAAGCTAAGCATGTTATAAGAAGGCATCCAAAGCATACAGCTGAGATTTCTCTACCCTTCTGTAACCTGCTCCTGATGGTTTCATAAATGTGTTTGAAAAGTATCTTGATTTATGATTGTCTTTGTTCTGTTACTATAAAAATCTCATAAAACTGTGTTCATGTTGTGACATGGAATTGGCAATGACCTCACTCTGTGTTCTTAAGCCATGGTCACCCATATTTGGCTTCAGATTAAGCTATCTTTTATCCTCTTTGAGGTGAGGCTCTGTTTCTACAAAGATGCCAAAATATATTAATTTTTATTAGTAAAGAATAATGAACAAGAGGAGGGCTTTTGCCTTGTCTCATTGTGCCCTGTTTTGTCCTCGTTGACTTTTATCCTTTGGAGGCATGCTTTTTTTCTGAAGAGGAAACAGAGTGGGAGTGGATCTTGGTGAGAGGGGATGTGGTGGGATCTGGCAGGAGTGGATGGAGGGGGAAACTGTGGTTGGGATGTATTGTGTGAGAGAAGAATCTATTTAAAAAAATGAATGATTCCAACATTGATAAAATGTCTATCAGATATCTGTTATTTATGCTGACTTACCTGGTTTGTCTTTCTATGTTTACCTTGCCTGACAATTTAAATGCCATCATCATCACTAGTAACCATATTTTAAAGGAGAATTGATTGCTAGAGTTCCTACAACATTTGTTTACCTTTTACAGCTAGGAAGTTGTGTGCCTGACTTTAGAATCAGGCTGTCTGGCCAGCACCATAGCCCAGAGACTCACCTCTCTACAAGCTGGACATTCATTATTTCTAGAAAACACCTTTTGCAGACATTTGTCAAAATTTAGCTGAGAGAATTTTCTCAAGGCAACATTAATATATGTTTCTTAATCTTGGGTATATTTATTTCTCTGATTTATTTCTGATGTCTATGCTTCTCTATTTCCTTGTCTGGATACACTGTAATTTTGAAGAGGTGCCCCTGTCACCGTTATGAATTACCTCCTGAAAGCACCATTCTGCTTAATATAATGGACAAATATGGATTACTTTTGCATGCTTGTGGGCATGAAATTATTTTCCATAGAATTAATTTACAAAACATTTGTGACTTTAAAGTTCTCATTTTATCCTCTTTTTTATTAAAGCTTGAGAAACAAGAAGGTACATAAGCTTGACTTTATTCTTCCTGTTTACTTTACAATTTTCATTATTGAATTCTTTAAATATTATGTCTTAATTTTCATTAATGGTCTGAAATGATAAGATTTATGTCCTTTTCACTAAATTAAAAGCTGCTATTGAGGTTTTCAACCATTTCTTTATTCAAAACTCTTGTTCAAATTCCTCATGAAAAATGTCCTTAAGAGCTGAGAGCTCACCCAGTGTGTTTAACATCTAACAGCAGGAGCAAGATGGAGTTCTTTGTCTGTTAACCTGGGTTGCTAATAATGTAGCGCTAAAGTCAGAAATCACTAATTCTATCTTTACCTAGTTAAGACTTTGTATATTTTTTCTTACTGCTCTTACTACAGTTTACAGTTTTTCTTTAAAAAAAAATCACAAATTAATAGTTTCATGTTTATTTATATACTTTTATTTCAAAACTCTTCAACTACTTTCTGGATATTAAAATGGCACAAAAAAGTGAACAAAAAATGAAAGTACAAAGAAATATTGTAATAAGTTTCTTCCTCCAATACATGTAGGAATAATTTTCTTCAAATGAATTCAATTTTGTGTATTTGACTTTTTATTATTTTTCACTCTTGATTCATGAATATTATTGTTTCATAATGACTTTCTGTAAATTACATTTTAAAATGAAACCAAAAATTTCTAATTTTAGGGTCTATTTGAATTTTGATTGCTATTTGATTATTTATGGTCATATAGTTCACATACATACACACAATAAGCATTAAGTGGTCAAATTATATCAGAAAAGTCATAGTTACAGGGAGAGAAATTTAGTATTTTAGATTCTGTTTTGATTGTTAAGGCCATAATCTCAATGTAGACAGTGTATAGAATGGAATTAATTATTAGTGGACTATACATCCAGAGAGGAGTTCATACCCAGAATATATAACAAAGATTTTCCAAACTAAACACTAATAAAAACCACAGCCACAAAATTAAACATTTGATTTTTAAATGAACATTAAGTCTAAATAGGCATTTCTCCAAAGAGGCATACAAATAGCCATTCAGGATAGGACCAGCAACCCACATCAAGAGTCATTAAGGAAATACAAATGAAAAGCACATAATATAATTTCAGTGAGAATGACTATTATCAAAAGGACAGAAAAACTAAAGATTGGAACTTAGGTGGAGCCCAGGAGTAGATAGATCACTTACTTTCAGTGTGCAAAGCTGCAAAGCCATGGGTTGAGTCCCTAACAACACATACACACAGACACATACACACAAACACATGAGCATGAACACACACATATACACTGTATTGTGCACACGCACCAATAATACACATTACAAAAAGTTTCTGTAGCCTATGAAGATAACTTACTTTTCTTCTTGTTTTACCCAATTAAGCTTTTATTCTCACACTGAAAGTACAGAATATAATATTTGATGGCATTATACAAATTTTGTTTTCCTCCACAATCATGTGAGATAGTAGATGGTTCCTTGTTTTCTGAATTTTTCATAATTCAGCTACAATTTTTCATATATTTATCTGTGTGTACACATAATTTACAATGAAATATTATTGATTTTGGTCAAAGTCTTGCTGATGGTGATTTCCCACCCATTTCTTTTTTTTTCTCATTTTTCTTTATTAAGAAATTTTCTACTCACTTTACATACCACCCACAGATCACATCTCCTCCTTCCTCCCACCCCTCAGCCCTCCCTCCCAAGCCACCCCACATCCTCACATCCCCCAAATCAAGGTCTCCCATGGGAGTCAGCAGAGCCTGGCACACTGATCCTAGGCAGGTCCAAGCCCCTTCCTACTGCAAGGCTGTGTCATACCATCCCATCTGCACTGGGCTTCTAAAAGCTTGCCCATGCACCAGGGATGAATCCTGATTCCCCTGTCTGGGTATCCCTCAAACAATTTGAGCCAAACAACCATCTTCTGTATCCAGAGGACCTAGTCCAGTCCCATGGGGGCTCCACAGCCACTAGTCTACAGTTCATGGGCTTCCACCAGTGTGGCCAGTCATCTCTGCGTCTTCCCATCATGATCGCAACATCCCTCTCCCCACCCCCTGCAGAATCCCTCCTCTTTCTCATTGGTTGGATTCCCAGAGCTCAGCCTGGTGCCTGGCTGTGGATCTCTGCATCTGCCTCCATCAGTCACTGAACAAAGGCTCTATGGTGGCGGTTAGGGTATTCACTAGTCCTGTCACCAGAGTAGACCAGTCCAGGCCCCCTCTGGACCACTGCCAGCACTCCCAGGTTGGGTCATCCTTGTGGATTCCTGAGAGCCTCCCCAGCACCCTGCCTCTTTCTAGTCCCACGATATCCTCATCTATCATGGTATCTCCCTCCCTGCCCTCCCACTCTGTCACTGTTCCAGCTCGACCCTCCCATTTCCCTATGTTCTCATTCCCCACTCCTCGCCCCCCCTCCCAGTCTGCTCATGTAGATCTCATCCACTTCTCCTTTGCTGGGCCATTCATGTGTCCCTCCTAGCGTCTTTCTCTGTTAGCTAGCCTCTCTGGAGCTGTGGGCTGCAGTCTGGCCATCTCTTCCTTCACATCTAATATCCACTTATGAATGAGTACATACTATATTTGTCCATCTGAGTCTGGGTTACCTCACATCAAAGTCTTGATGATGGTGATTTCCCACCCATTTCTTAACTTTTGAAGGGGATATTGTGGAAGGAAGAGTTGTACAACAGAGACCAGTTATAAAATACCAGTTGTATTATGACATTGGTAGGTGTTTGAAGTGAGCTGGCATCATCTGTTTTATCAATGATTCAAGAAGGACTGATTCATTTCATAAGTAGGAAAATCTATTCTGAAAGTCAATAATGAGTACCAAGAGCATTTGCGAAATGCCATTGACTTCTGCAATTGCTAGGAATCCATCTCCCCAACCTGGATCGTACTGTCTGTGTGTCTTCCAATAAACATCTTCCATCAAATAATTTCAATGTCAGTAAACAAAGTGGAACATGAAAATCCATTGTGTCTTCTTTTACTTTCAGAATGAAAACTCTGACTTTGTCCCATTTATAAAAAGTTAATACGCCTGGAAAGATTCAATGCAGATTTTTTGGGCTAGAACTTTAGCTTTCGTTTACATTTTGAAACTATTGCAAAGGTAATTTGACATCTTTACTTTTGAAAAGACTACATTGTATTAATAATTGCAGGAACACATGTGAGTGAAGTAATCTTTTTCAATCAAATTCTTATGCTTTTATGAAATGCTTATTTTATTTTTAATGACTTGGAACCATTTTTCTCTTCTGGGAGAGGACATTATGCTTTTATTAAATTGAGATTCTCTCCCTCAGTTGTCTCCTCCTCTCCTAAAAGCCAGAAACATCCTGAGCAGAGGAGATGGCATGCTGATGCTGCTATTTTCTCAGGGTACATTGTCTAGAACACCTTTGTCATAGGCAGGTTCATTATTGTCTCTACTTACAACAATAATCTTTAAACTTTATCACGTACTTTTTCCTTTAGGAACACTTGAAGATTGGTTGTTTTTTTTTTAATGGAGAAAGGATGAAAAGTTACAGAAAATACTTTAGATTTGTCTTCTGTTACTTCAAGGAGCAGAAGCAGGGTAGATGAGAGAAAGCATCAGAAATCACTGGTTTATTGTGAGACGTGACTGGGAATTCATTAACAGTTCTAGTCTTTGTGGGAAGGTAGTAAAGGAAATGGAGGAATGAGACCAATTACAGTGAACACTCTAAATTCGTGTTAGGAATACCTTCTGTATTTCCACACAGATTAGCTTGACTTTTTATCCCCAATGGGGCGTTTTCTAAGTGTTGTGGCTTCCTTCTCTCTTACAGCAACTCCCCTGTACTCTCAGTACTCTGTGAGAACAGATGTGGTCCTCAAGCGTGTCACCAGTCTTAAATGACTTCAGAAGAGGGTCCATAAAAATAATTTGATTGTGTGCTTGTATCATTGAATGTATTTCCCAGCAACATCAAAGTTGAATGAGTTTAAGGGAAGTGTTAGATTTTTGAAAGTCTGTTATTTGGAGAGATTGAATGAAACCAATTTGTTGTGTTTTGGCTTTGTAAGCTTCACTTTTATTTCTGTCACAGACTCACAAAGTATCATGTTACATGGTGGAATATACATGTAAAGTTTATCTAAATGAAAAAATTATTTTGAAATCCCTTAATAGATTAATGCAGTCACTAAAATCGCTAGAAAGATATTTTGCAAGTTCATTATTATTAATAAAGAATTGTTGAATGCAAATTTTCATGTCTGTTTTATTTCTTGAAGTATCAGTACTAAATATTTGTGTGAGGGTTTTATTTATCTATCTGTCTATCTATCTATCTATCTATCTATCTATCTATCATCTATCTATCATCTATTTATTTATTTGTGTGTTTTAATTTTTTATTTCCCTGGGGCCTCATGGGTTAGATAAGAGCTTAATACTTACTTGAGTTAAAGGGCTAAGGGCAGGAAACACCATGGTATTGAGGCTGTAGAATACTTTGGGTGCTCACACACTGTCCCAGGAGTGTGCATTTCTGCAGAGACTTCTGGAAACCTGCCTTTAAACATGAGTGTGTTCATGACCTGTAGCTCAGCCATGGCACTAATATGTACACAGGTTATAGATGTGAATCCACATATTCATCACCAGATGCCCATGTGCAAGTATATTTTAGCATCATTATTTGCAATTGTTCCCAATTGGACAAAAATGGACGTCCTCAACAACAGGACGCAGATAGCTGTCTGTACTAGAATATGACAGTGATAAGCATATGCAGTAATCACAATGAGCGAGACACAGTCACATCACATTGTGGATGAACATCATGTGTACAACAATAATAGGGCTGAATGAAGATGCAGACCTGAATGACTACACATTTCACTTCATCAGTAAAATGACTGGGGTCATTTTGCTATGAATGTCTAGAAATCACAAGTAGGTGAGGAGAGCCATGTGAGAGTTGGATGTCCTGGGCCCTTGAATGTCAAAGGACTGTGGTCTGTGAAGCAGACTCAGAGGCTCATAGTTACATGTCTTGAGAACAGAAACTTGTCTTTCTTGGATTTAGAAGCCAGAGACTGGTGCGCAGGTTGGAGGATTATGGCTCTGAGTTTCATTGCCACTGGCTGCTTTCTGCAGCAGCTAGTGATAGCAGTCAGTGCCAGCTTGTGCTTAAAGTTCCCAGACCTGTTTCTGTCTGCAGCTGCAGTCTTCTTGCTGCAGCCCCTGGCAAGGCAGTGATTGCTCCCATCACTGTTCAACTTCTGCTCCCTCCTTTTGTTAGCTCAGCACACTTATCTGTGTAGGACCAAAGATCAAAAGTTGGCAAAGAAAATACCATTTTGGAGAAGACTTTTACTGGGCCTAATGTTGCAATACCAGTGGGCAATACTGGAAGATGTCTTTCAGTAGACTGGAAAACAGCTCCACTCTCTGGTTACATAGCCAGGAATGGGCACATGCTTAGATATACCACTCAAATGAAAGTTTGTATTTCCACCAATCACAGGACAGTTCAATTTTTTTCAATCACAGGCTGTTCCTGAAGACTCCATTGTACCAACCACTGGCTTTTCACTGAGTTACTGAGAAAGTGCAGTGTTTCATCTTGAAACACATGCTTCTGGGTCTTCTGAGGGTCATGGACACTTGTGTTGCCTGGGATGTCTGCCTTCTAAGGCTGGAAGAGGTTTCCTGGAATTATCATACCTGAGCAAGGCCTCCTGGAACAGGAGGTCCAGAGGACTTTGGTCCAGAGGACTTTTCAGTTGGAGGGTTATCAGAGTAATCATAAAGTGTTCAAAAACACCTGGGCTGCTGGGAGAGCAGAGTGATTAGTTGCCAGATAGAGGGCCACTCAGATGATGGTTCTGTGCTCTTGTTTGCAAGGCTGAAGGGTTTTCCTCCTGCAATCCAAAGGCCCAAGTAGTCTGATCCTGGAGGTTTTCAGATGGGTGTTCATACCAAAGACTAGAGAGCTCATACAAAACTAACATTTTCAACAATGTTCAGAATGCTTAACTCTTCCTTAATGCCCCAAAAGGGTTGGATCTCTCTCATCAGTCTCAATATGATTGCACTTATATAAATTTCCATGATAAAGCTAATCAATGGGCTTGAGTGATGGATCAGTTAGTAAAATGCTTGCTGTACAAGCATAAAGACCCGAGTTGAACCCATGGAATTCACATAAAAGCTAGGTGTAGCATGCACTTGAAATCCCAGTGCTGGAGAAGAGAAACAGGTGAATTCTTGAGGCTCACTGGCCAGTCAGCCTAGTATAGTCTTCAGATCCAGGTCCCATTGAGAGATCCTGACTTAAAATCAAGGTGGCTAGTGTCAGATGTCCAGCACCTGAACTGACTTCTTTCTGTCCTCTACATGTCAACATACATACACTGGCATGTGCACACATACACATATTACACACAGGCACACAGACACAGACACATCAGAGAGAGAGAACAGAGACAGAGACAGACAGAGACAGAGGGAGGGAGAGAGGGACAGAGAATGGCTCCAGAACTCTGGAGTGTGGTTATTGGAAGGAGAAGAAGTAGTGATGGGAATGGAGCAAAAGAGGGGTGCTAGGACCGCAGATGTCACTCCTCACTCAGAAGAGTGGTTTCCATGCACACTCAGTTTGTGAAAATGTCTGAGGTTGTGTCCATGCAGGAAGTTGACATAGTAAGGGACAGCGAAGGAATAAAGGCAGACACAGAGGCACATAGGAATGCAGAAAGAAAGACGAGGTTGGGTGGTCTGGGCTCTCAGATAAAGAAACCACAGCATTGTGTAAGCTCAAAAATGTTTATTAAATAGAATCAAACATGTAATCAGGGCTGTTGTGTATAGCTGAACATGGAGGTGGTGTTATTACACATAAAAAAGGAGGCAAGATTTATGGGATACAGCTGGATCAAGGAGATGGACATAGCTAATCTTGGTAGACACAGTCTCTGTAGGTGAGTAGTCTTCATGCTATAAATATCCAGAAGAAAAAAAGCTATGCTGTATATTTTCTGCACACACGATCAACATCCACACATGCACCAGAGAGATGGTTTTGCCATTTCTTACTGAGCCTCATCCCCAAAGAAAAGGCTTTTTCATTCCTTCCTGGGTCTGAGGCTAATACACGTTCACTCAGGACTTCTCTCACTCAGGCCTTCCTCTTGCTTCCTTCAGTTTGAATCATAGATCTACGACCAGTCTACTTTCCTGTATTTTTATATTTCATTGTAAATTAAAACTGAAATTAGAATACAAACTCAAAACATTGATTAATAATTGTAGACAGCTCAAGTGTATATTTTGAATGCTAATTAAAAAAATACTACTATTGCTTAACAAAAACTATAGAATTTGCATTTGTTAAGCCAATGAAATATTTGCACCGGTAGATTTTGGTATCCCATCCTTTCTTTTTCTTTTTTTTTTCTTTTTCTTTTTTGGTTTTTGGAGACAGGGTTTCTCTCTGTAGCTTTGGAGCCTGTCCTGGATGCTCTGTAGACCAGGCTGGCCTTGAACTCACAGAGATCTGCCTAGCTCTGCCTCCTGAGTGCTGGGATTTAAGGTATGTGCCACCACCACCCAGCCCATCCTTTCTGTTAATGAATACAGACATGAAAACCCCATCGATAGGAATGATAACATTTATTTTCTTTCCTCCTTCAACAAGCATGAAATAAACTAGAAGAAAGCATGTGTCTAATCAAGTCATTTCTGATCTTCTTGACACACTGCTGATTCCAAACATCTTTAAGTCACTGAGTAAGAGATATGCTTGTCAGAATTCATTCATAAAATGGCTTAAATAGTGATAATGCCATCACAAAAAATACCACTGAGCTCTGTGGACATAATTAACTGATTGTGCTTTGCTCTTTGAGAATGTACTTATTATTCATGGGTGTAGCACGAATCTTAAAAGTTCTTATTAATAAAAAACAAATCTGGAGCCAGGTACTGGGGTCACCGCTGGAAGATCAGAGAAGCAGAACAAGCCACAGCTTCCTCACCTTGCCATTTCCTTAGCTGATCCTGTTTCCTCAGACCGGAAGCTTCTGAGTCCTCATCCAAATGGATCTCAGCTGAACTGCTCCTAAAAACCTAAAAGCTTAACCAGGCCTAGTTTCTGGTCCTCACACCTTATATACTTTTCTGCTTCCAGCCATTCTTCCTGGTGTGAGTCACCATGCCTGACTGCTTCCAGTGTGACCTTGAACTCACAGAGATCCAGATGGATCTCTGCCTTTGGAATGCTAGGATTAAAGGCGTGTGCGCCACCATTTTCTGGCCTCTCTATCTAGTGGCTATTCTGTTCTGTGACCCCAGATAAGTTTATTAGGGTACACAATATTTTGGGGAACACAATATCACCACACATGGGATTTTCTTTTTTTAAATAATAAAGATAGGGGCTGTAAGATCACTCAGTATATAAAGGTACTTGCTGCCAAGCCTGAGGACCTGAATTCAATCCCAAGAACCCAAATTCTGCTGTTCATATTTTAAGCAAAATTCTAACTTCAAAACATTAAAGCTCTAAATAACTGACCATGTGTATAAAAGTTTATAGCATCCATATAAACTTTTGGTTTTTATTTATGTTTGTGTGTTTGTGGTTATATAGAGTTGGAGTTACAGGTGGTTGTGACCTACCCAGTGTGGATGGTGGGAACTTCAGTATCATTCTTGGAAGAACAAGAGACCCTTTACTGTGAGCCATCTCTTCAGCCTCCACATCTATATATTCTTTCTGTGTACAAAACAGGCAACAAACCTGTTTCTTCTGTGTTTGTTAGGGTCCAAGAAAAAAGGGCTTTTATCAGTCTATTAGCCACACAGGTAAGAAATGAGTCAGAAAACATTACTACTGAATGACAAGGAATAACAGAATATAAACTTTTAACACAAATTTACATGGCATTTAACTGTGTGAATAGTTACTTCTGCCAAAGGAAACTAGGACAATTTATGAAAGAGGCAATGTAAAAGTTAGCAATTTTCATAATGTGGGCAGCCTTTGAAATGTGCTATATTTCAGAGCATTAATTCTGAATGGTCATTTAAACAGAGTTAATTGCTCTTGTTAAGTTATATGTCAACAAGGATTGTTTAAGGCCTCACCATACTGTAAGTCTCAGAATGAGAACAAAGAATTTAGTCTTTCATAGAACTGACTTCATGGACAAGATCTATCAGTACTTTCCACAATTATAGAGACAACACCAGCCATAAGAAAAGCCAGGATTATGACAAGATAAATATGAAGGAACATTAGTTAGAAATGTCTAATTTAGACCAGTATGATGCTTAGCAGGCAAAAGTGCTTGCTGTGAAGGCCTGGAAATGTGAGTTCAATCCCTGGAACCCATATTAAAAAACCTGGATGTAATGGTGCATAGCTTTAACCCCAGCACTCCTTGGTAAAATGAGATGTAGAGATAGAAGAATCATGCAGAAACTTTAAAGAGAGGGCCTAGATTAGCAGTTCTCAACATGTGGGTCATGACCCCTTTGGTGGTTGAATGACCCTTTCACAGGGCTCACAAATCAGCTATTTGGCATAGCAGATATTTATATTACTATTTATTTATTTATTTATTTATTTATTTATTATTTACCTATCTATCTATTTATTTATTTATTTATTTATTTATTTATCTATTTATCTATCTATCTATTTGTCTGTCTCTCTGTCTGTCTGTCTGTTTGTTTGTTTGTTTATTGAGACAGGGTTTCTCTGTGTAGTTTTGGTGCCTGTCCTGGATCTCGCTCTGAAGACCAGACTGGCCTCAACTCACAGAGATCTGCCTGGCTCTTCCTCCTGAGTGCTGGGATTAAAGGCGTGTGCCACTACCACCCGGCTATATTACTATTCATAACAGTAGCAAAATTATAATTATGAAGTAGCAATGAAAATAATTTTATGGTTGGGAGTTACCGCAACATGAGGAACTGTATTAAAGGGTTACAGCATAAGGAATGTTAAGAACGACTGATCTAGATTATAAAGCATAGTGTAGCAAGAGAAATGAGGGAGATATTGCTCCAGTAGGGTAGAAGGAGGAGGATGGACAGAGGGTTGATAGCACTTGCTTTCTTTCCCAGGACTGAGCTTTGGTTCCTAGCATCTAAACAGCAGCTCACAACAACGTGTAACTCCAGTTCCAGGGGAATTTGATATCTTCTTGTGCCTCTGCTGGTACCAGGTAGCCATGTACATGGTGCACATACATTCGTGTAAGCAGACACTCATACACAGACTATAAAAATAAGTCTAAAAGAAATCAGAAAGAGAGAACTGAAAAGTATGTCCTGTGACCTTCACATGTGTGCTGTGGCATGCACATGTCAACATTCACACACACAAACACATGCTTATAATCACACAATAATAACAGTAGTATTGGTAATAATGACAATAATACATTTAAAGGAAATACTTAACTCTACAGTGGTTTAAAAAGAGAAACAAAAACTTCATGTATTTAGAGCTTTACACAAAGAATTATGTTAGCTGAAATTACTATGCTTGGATTTCTTACAGGTTTTTCCTCTTCAATTTAAGTTAAGTTGTTTGGCACTATTTCATTTCTATTTAAGAATTGTTTCAACAATGTGACCATCTACTGGAAGGTGCAATGTTGAATCTTGCTGTTGGTTAACAACACAGTCATTTATATGTTTACTTTAATTAGTGACAGATTACCTCATGTGCTTCAAAAGTGTATGTGTGAATGGATAAAAATTCACAGTGATGGCAAGACAGAGATTTCAAAAATAAGTTCTTATAAAAACATGTAATGAATAAAGTCCATTCATCATTATCTGTGATAATGAGAATTTGGTATAATACAATAATGAAAGTCATCATTTAGTCTCCATGGTTTCACTCTCTTTACTAATACCGTTTTACTGTGAGAGCTGGCAAGTGGTAGAGGTGTTTGATGTGCCCCCTTCTTGCCACTCTCTAATAAGCAATTAAGTAGCCTGAAGCAGAACAATTAAAAGGTCTGTAAAACCCACACACTGAGTAATCAATTTTTGAAAAATATAGAGGTAATTGTACTTAGCTCTGCTGTTAGTGAAAAATTCTCTGAGTATCTTTTTCAGAATGGCTTGAATAAATGCATTCCCAATGGCAGTGTAGTTCTCAGAAATACTACTGTCAACCAACTCAGGATTTATAACATCTTCCCAAACACCATTTCCAATGAATGTATGAAGAAGGTATTCATGAGGCTGGAGAAATGGCTCAGTGGTTAAGAGAATCTCTTCCAGAGGACTCAAATTTAATTCCCAGCACCCACAACAGCAGCAACTCACAAACACCTATAATTCTAGTTCTAGGGGATCTGATGCCTTCTTCTTGCTTACAGTGGTACAGGAGTATACATGGTGCACATACAATGCAGGCAAAATACCCATACAGATAAAATAAAATAAAAATATAAGAGAAGGAAGGCATTTGGTTCTATCTGCTACTCTCTTTAGAAGGATCTGATGGAATCCTGGTATTTAAATTAAACTTTACTTATTCCTAAGAACCCATTACTCTTAGTGGGTTCTTTTTTTTCAATGGCAATTTTTTCCTTCCTTCCTCCCTCCCTCCCTCCCTCCTTCCCACCCTTCCTTCCTTCCTTCCTTCCTTCCTTCCTTCCTTCCTTCCTTCCTTCCTTCCTTCCGTCCTTCTTTTCTTCCTTCCTTATTTCTATTTCTGCCATTGCTCCTACCCACTTTCCTAAGCAGTATGAAACCTCAGTGATATAGAGATGCACTGTAGTTCAGATCTGCAACACCTTGCAAATGGTCATGTATGAAAGGCTTAGTGCCCACTGTGGTGCTACTGAAGTGAACTAGAATCATTAAAAGGTGGAGCATGATAGAATCCCTTTGGTCATTGTAGGGACTGTGAGATCCCAGCCCTCTCCTCTCTCTATTTTACTTCCTGGCTATATGGATTTAATTTGACATGAGTTCTTGTCATGAGATATTGCCTTGCCACACACAAAAAAACAGTGTTGTCAACCAATTTGGGTCCATAATTTCCAAAACTGTATACCCAAATAACATCTTATTAGTTACCCCAAATGATTTACTGTTTTGATAGAAAGCTAACCAATACAGATGCCTTGGGTTATTCAGAAGCATAAAAGGAGAGCCGGTTTGGGGGAGCGTGGGGTAGGGATCAGCTAAAAGATCATTCCAGACAAAGAAGATAGTAAAAACAAGAGAAGGTACCTCTGAAGTATTTGTCTAGGAGGGAAACAACAGTCCATTGTTTCTGTAGTATGAAGTACAAGGTAAGGAATCAAGAAAGTGTACAGAAGCTGAAAAAGTAAATGCCCTTTTGCAGTAACATTCTAGCAATATAATAGAGACTAATACCAGCACAAGACTAGCATCTGGGAAGTAGTTAGGATGCTTCAGTGGTGTGGGTTCTGACATATTTTGATAAGAGTGTCATAGATGCAGGACAGAGGGTTCAGTGCATAGTTAGGAGGTCAAGCCAAAGATAGTAGATGGTAGAACTGAGCAGTCTAAATGCAATATCCACTGAGGTGCACATAACAAGCTTAAGTTCATTTAGGATAAATCAATAAGATAGTCAAGAAGGAAGTGATTTTTATAGGTATACATGTTAAGGGAGCTAGAGGTACATAAAACATACATTTAAGAACATGGAGAACTTAAGTTTCTATGGATGATGTTAGTGGTTGGGCTTCTACATGCTAAGAGATTGTGGTTACAAGAGATGCAGGTTAGAATTTAAAGAGTGGGCAGAGGAAGAATATCAGCAAGAAAACAGACTAGGCACAGAAACAGAGACTAGACAAAAAAAAACTTCAAATCCATTGGACATCAAGGGAATGGAGAACTTCAAAGACAGTATTTGTGTGAGTTTCTACTGTGTAGGCCCTTCATCACTTTATGAAAGTCTGGTCAGGACAACAGATGCTGAGCAAGTTATGTTTGCATTTGTTATCACAACACTAAGAGGTATGGAAGAAGTTTGACAATCAAGGCCAGGAAATACCAAGCCTAACAATGCATCCGTCTTATCTCTAGGTAAAGTATTAGCCTCAAACTAGAATGAGGACAGCAACTTAGGCTCAAATGTAGAAAACTCTTAAAGAAAGTTTTATTCTTAATATTTATTCTTAATTGTTAGGCTGAATGTAGGGTGGTATGTACTTATATATGTATGTATATGTTGAAAATAAATTTTGTACAATATATTCTGATCATGGTTTCCCTTCCTCCAACTTCTCTCATATCCTTCCCACATTCCTATCTACCCAACTCTGTTCCTTTTATTTATCTCCCTCTCCTTAGAAAACAAACAAGTAAATAAACAAATAAAAACCCAAACAAAACTGAATAAAAATACAAATAAAAGAAAAAGCACAAGAAACATGGGGGAGTGGGAGGGAGAGCATGAGAGAGAGAGAACCCATAAAAACATCAAATTGGAAAGCATAATATATAAGCAAAAGGCCAGTAAGATAAAAGACCAAAAAGAATTACCCAAACATAGTTGTATGAGACAAAAGTCCATAAAAATACTACTGAGAAAACCACTATACTGCTGGGGATGAGAGCTATCCTTAAGAGTGGTTAATATACCCAATGAGACCCCATTGAAGAAAATTAGCTTTTCCTTTGATATAGAATGCTTTATTTGTTTTTAAAAATCCTGTTCAATATCTAAGAATTTTACCCAATCTTGTCATCTTGTGTCTTATTGCCCTAATTAAGGCATAATATGGAAAATAGCATCAAGAAAATGAAGGACAACTTTAATCTTTCCTCACCTTAGGACTTCCTCAGGCTGACTTCAAGTCTTCAAGATGAAAGCATCCTGTAATCTAGAGACAAATATAATTTCAATTATTTAATAAAAGACAGAGACCACAGAATAAATTTAACTCCTTGGAAATGAAGAAAGAATCCCCCATAACTTATGACTCTGTGGTCCAAATAAATATCATTGACCTGGACTCGCCTAGCTATAGTTCCCCTCCAGTAGTTGTTATTCCTCCAATATTATATCAATAAAATTCTCAAAATATATTCATTAGAAATCATAATTAGACTGGCACTTGTAGATGGAAGTTTCTCTGGCCCCGCACTAGCCCTGAGGTCCAGACAAATCTCTCCCACCCACGGTCCCACAGCCACTTATAAAGTAGTCACTCAGAGGCTTTTATTAATTACAAACTGTATGATCTATGGCTTCATCTTCTTGCTAGCTCGCTCTTATAACTTAAGTTAACCAATTCCTATTAATTTATATGTTGCCATGTGGCCATGGCATTGCCAGTCTGCTGGCATCTTGTTGCTCCTTTGGCGGTGGCTGACCTTTTACCTCACTCTCCTTTTTCTCCTGTCTCTTCATGTCAGACAACCCGCCTAACCTTATTCTGCCTCACCATTGGCCAAACAGCTTTATTTATCAACCAGTCAGAGCAACACATATTCACAGCCTACAGAAAGACATCTCATAGCACTTTTCCTTTTCTGTATAATCAAAAGGAAGGTTTTTAACTTTAACATAGTGAAAGACCCTAACCCTTCAGGCTTACACCCCCAAGCCCAAGCCCCAGGAAATGAGGAACAAAAAAACTAGTTCCAAGGGCAACCTGACTTAGCCATTATTCAACCACGCCTGCAACAATGTAATAATGTAAAGAGATTTCTGAAAGAGATGTGTTCAACTGTGACTGGGATAATTCCAGGAAGGACCACTGTGACCTTTGTGTAAACTCCACTCCCACCCTGATACCCCCTCTTGAGGTTTCGGGAAGAATGTACATGCTGACGTAACTGTACCCACTGTACCCACTCTGTGATCACTCTGTAACCATGATCTTAAGAAATTAGCCTCTAGACATAAATCAATCGAAACAAAATTGTATGGGAATTGTAATCTTGTGGCTTTTGTGGGTTTTTCCTTTAAAAGTGCCTATGTGACTGTAGTGCGATGAGACTCTTGCTCTTTGGAGCTGAGTTTTCCCATCTGTACAGCCACTTCAATAAACCTCGAGCTGTTGCATCAACTGGACCGGAGTCTGGGTTCTTGGGGCACCCACTTGAGACCCTAACCTTTGGGGTCTAACAATAGGAAATTACATATAATAAAACAGTTATCAAGCAAGAATTACAGTTACAATATCTAGCCTATTTGTATTTGGCAAAATTAAAGAAAATATTCTATCATCTATCCTATATTTGTGAGTCTAAAGTTTCATATCTAATTTATTATTTATCATAACCAAGGAAAATTATAATTAACTAGTCTTCAACTACATCAAAAACCCCAGAAGGATATAATATTACCTAAGTAAATAGGAAATGACAGAGACATCTTGATATCTGGACAGTCGTGAAAAATTCCTTTGTAATGTTGAGGCATCCATCTTCAGCCTACAGGCCTAGAATCTCTGGCAGAGTTTTTAGTGAAACAGGAAATCTGAAGGATTATCTCGCCTATTGGCAAAGTTCATCAGTCGCTTCTCCCTGATGTCTGGCAGTCTCCTCTGCGAAGCAGGAACCTGAAGGACTATCTTGTGTGGTGATATTTTAATTATGCTAAAATGTGATTTTATTTGTATGTTAATAAATAAAGTTTGCCTGGAGATCAGAAGTCATTAGCAAGCCAGGAACAGAAGTCAGGTGGTAGTAGCCCACGCCCTTAATGCAATCACATGACAGACAGAGTCTCTGTGTGGTCAAGGACACAGCCAAGTATGGTGACACAAACCTTTAATACCAGTATCAACCATAGAGACCTGGAGGTCTGTATAGACAGGCAGTGACGAAGAAGCCATGTGGTTGGGTTTAGAGCCAAAGAGAAGGCAGAATAGAAAGACAATAAAAAGACAAGTCAGACAGGAAGAAACTCTCTCTCAGGGGAAGCAACGGCAGTGAGTGGTAAATGAAAGGTAGTCTTGGCTCTTCACTAGTGCTCTGATCTCTTGGGCTTTTAACTTTGTATTTGGCCCTGTGTTCCTTATTTAATAATACTGTTTAGAAATTCATCTACAATTGGTGCTCACATGGCAAGAATTCATTAAAAAACCATTGGTGGCCTCACAGGCCAGGTGTTACAGGCCCAGGCTCAGCCAGAGATTACAGGCCCCAGGCCCAGCCAGAGCTATAATCAGTCCAGTCTGGCTGCACTCAGTCAGAGCTGCACTCAACCATAGCTACTAGTGGCTACATGTAGCTGGAGCTGCTTGCAGCCAGATCGCCAACTCACATGGTTGGAGCTGGAGCTCAGGCCTGAATCAGCTCAAGTGGGAGCATGTGGCTGGATTTTAGCTTTTAGCCAGAATGTGTGGCTATTCTCTCTCTCTCTCTCTCTCTCTCTCTCTCTCTCTCTCTCTCTCTCTCTCTCTTTCTCTCTCTCTCTCTTTTTTCCATTTCAGATGCTAGGTAGCTGTTTTGAAATTCCCTCAGACATCAACTGTTCTACACAGACTTGGTAAGTCAATTAAGATATCAGATATCTTAAAGGAAGAAACTACTGAAAAGAGAAAAAAATTTCCCACATTGAAAAAATGGGAAATATCTTTACAATATAAGGAAATTGGTCTTTCATCTTTGTTTTATAAAATATTAGGCAGTCTGAAAATGGAACAATTACATGAGAGGATTAATGTTGATGGGATGTTTGCAACATCAATTATGCATATTATTTGTTTACTTATCCTTATTTTACAATTTAAAAAGATATTCAATTTAAGTGCCAGGTTAAAAGCTTTAGAAAAACCTGTTAAAATGAATTATAGAGAAATTCAGACTCAGACAGAAGAATTAAAGTGTGAAATTATTTCAGGATTGGATTATAAGGTTACAGAAAGAAAGCCTGTTTTCAAATAATCAAACTTAATTTATCCGGTAACCATACAGCAGCTACCTGATCAAGTGCATGTACAAACTAATTGGACTCCAGTTGAAATGTTAGATTTAAGAAGGTTTAAGGAGGCAATAGTATCTTACAGGATGCATCCCCCATTTGTAAAGCAAATGATAAACTCCTGGTCAACTTGTAATAGGATTATCCCTCAAGACTGGAAAGAATTGGTAACCACTGTACTGGAACCTGGAGCACAGCTCCAGTGGTGCATGCGGTACGTAGATGAGGCTAAGACCATAGAAAGTCAATGGAGGGCTAGAGGTGTAGAAATTTCCCAGGATCAGCTTTGTGGAGAAGGCCAATATGCTGAAATACAAAGACAATTATTTTATATTTATATGGTAATCAAACATTAATTCTATGTTGCATGGCAGTCATTAATACATTGGAAAGATTTGAGGAACAAGGAGAGAAAATTGAGTCATTCAAAAAAGTTATACAGGGCTGGAAAGAATCCTTCACAGATTCCTTACAAAGACTGTCTTCAGCAGTAAATAGAATGGTCCCTAATACAGAAGGTAGCCAGACGATAACTGAATCTTTGGCTTCTGAGAATGTAAATGCAGCATGCAAGAGAATAATCAGGCCGTTAAAGGCAAGATCTGCATCCTTAGAGGATTGGATCAGAGACACAATTAATGTTGAGTCTCATGGCCATGATGATATGTGGATAGGAGAAGCAATTTTAAAAGGTTTGAGGAATGTCAGATGTTTTGGATGTGGAAAGCAAGGACATTTGAAAAGGGACTGTAAACAGGGCATTCCTAGAAACAATGTTTCTTCAAGGAGTAATGGCAACAGAATGCCCCTCCCTTCTGGAGTATGCAGAGGGTGTGGTAAGGGTAAACATTGGACCAACAAATGTAGATCAACAAGGAACAGACAAGGTAATCCTTTGCCTCAGTCCTTGGGAAACTCCCAGAGGGGCCTCAGGCAGGCCTCCACAAAAAATCCAGTTCAGACCTTTCCTGCTATCGTAGAAGAAACCCCTACTCAGAGCAATTAAAAAACCAAATGCCTATTGGAATAAACCAGGCTGTGTGGGTGATGGAACAGCTGAGGCAGAGAGAATAGAAAATTCAGGAAAAGTCATAAATCAAATTTTTTGGCAAACTTCTATAAATAAACAAAACCAAAATTAGCAATACAAATAAATTAAGTTTTTTTGGTCCGGTCTGGTAGACACAGATGCCGATGTAATAATAATTGCACCAGAATTTTGGCATCCAACTTGGCCTCTTCAGGAGGTAAATGTTCAGCTGTTATGGATTGGAACATTATCTCAAGTGAAACAGAGTGCAAGATGGCTCAAATTTATAGGTTCAGAATGAGAGAGAGGAAAATTAAAGCCATATGTGGCTAACATAGCTTGGAACTTATGGGGTCATGATCTATTACAACAAAAGAGTAGTCAGATTAACATCCCTCCAACTTCAGAAACAAATCATAAACTAGCACATGTTTCTGAGAGAAATATTAGAAGGTATTTTCTAATGAGTGGTCACCAGCCATCCAGATTGTACAAGAACAGGGCACAACAACTGATGATCTTCCAAAGACACCAGTAGCTCTACCTTTAAAATGGTTAACAGACAAGCCTGTATGGGTTCAGCAATGGCCTTCAACAACAGAGAAACTGCAGGCTTTAGAAGAGCTGGTAGAAGAACAGTTAAATGCTCAGCTTATTGAAGAATCAACCAGCCCTTGGAATTCTCCTGTATTTGTTATTAAAAAGAAATCTGGTAAATGGAGAATGGTAACAGACCTTAGAGCAATTAACAAAGTAATTCAACCAATGGGCTATCTACAATCTGGAGTTCCTTTGCCTACTCTGTTACCTAAAGAATGGCCTCTTATAGTTATTGATTTAAAAGACTGTTTCTTTTCAATACCCTTACAAGAAAAAGACAGAGAAAGATTTGCCTTCCTGGTACCTACTTATAATAATTCTCAACCTGCTAAGAGATATCAATGGATGGTTCTCTCACAGGGAATGTTGAATAGCCCAGTCCTGTGCCAATATTTTGTACAACAGCCATTGGAAGTGATACATAAAAAATTTCCTAAATGTAAAATTTATCATTATATGTATGATATTTTACTAGCTGACTCAAATGCGGATACTTTAGAAAAAATGTTTGAAGAAGTAAAGAAAATTTTAGCTTGTTGGAGATTACAAATTGTTCCTGAACAGATACCAAGAGGAGATTCTATTAATTAGGATATAAAATAGGTCTACAAAAAATTAGACCCCAAAAGGTGCAAATTAGGAGAGATCCATTACAGACTCTTAATGACTTTCAAAGATTATTCAGAGATATTTCTCATCTACGAACTATTGTTGGGGTAAAAAATGATGAACTGAGTATTTCTTCAAAACCTTAGAAGGTGACAAGGACTTAAATAGTCCAAGAGAACTACCACCTTAAGCTGAGAAAGAATTGGCCTTGGTAGAAAAGAAAGTACAAGAAGGACATGTGGATTGTATTGATCCAAAGCTGGATTACATTTTGGTTATTTTACCCTCTAGGCATTCTCCTACAGCAATTTTAATGCAGAAGGAAGATATATTGGAATGGTTATTTTTACAAAACATAGTAAAAAACTAAAAATTCATGTGGAAAAAAATCTCTGACTTGATTTTGAAAGGAAAATTGAGACTTTGTCAATGAGCAGGAATAGACCCAACAGAAATTGTAGTACCTCTAACTAAGGAGGACATTGAAAAATTATGGGCAGAAAGGGAACCTTGGCAAAAAGCCTGTGTAATTTTTTGGTAGAGATTAACATCAAATATCCCAAAAGTGATAGAATTGATATTATAAAGAGAGCTGATTGGATTTGCCTCGTATAGTATGGGAAACACCCATATCTGGAGCTTGTACATTTTATACAGATGCAAACAAACAGGGAAAGGCAGGTTACAAATCAGAAAATTTAAGTAAAGTGGTTCCAAGTCCTTATAATTCAGTTCAAAGTTTGGAACTGTATGCTCTTCTGTTGGTATTAATGGATTTTTCAGAACCTCTCAACATAGTTACTGACTCTCAGTATGCTGAAAGAGTGGTATTACATATTGAGACTGCAGAATTTATCCCAGATGAGTCAGAATTAACTTCACTATTTATTCAATTACAAGATATAATCAGGACTTGGAAGCATTCTTTATATATAAAAACTCATATCTGATGCCATACGGGTCTACCAGGCCCTCTAGTACAAGGTAATGATGAAATTGATAAATAATTGATAGGAAATGTGCTGGAGGCCTCACAATTTCATAAAAACATCATGTCAGTATTAAAGGTTTAAAAAAGGATTTTTCCATAACCTGGCAACAAGCCAAGGAAATTGTAAGGAAATGTCCTACCTGCTTCTTTTGCAATCAGACTCCATTACCAGCAGGATGTAACCCAAAGGGTACTCAGAGGAATGAAATCTGGCAGATGAATGTGATTCACTTTGCTGAATTTTGAAAATTGAAATATGTACACCATACCATTGATACTTATTCAGGATTTCAATGGGCAACTGCTCTGAGTTCTGACAAGGCTGATACTGTAATCACTCATTTGCTAGAAGTTATAGCCATCAAAGATATACCTGCACACATTAAAACTGACAATGCTCCACTTATGTCTCTGGTAAAATGAAACAGTTTTTGCTTATTACAATATAAAGCATATTACAGGTATACCACATAATCCCACAGGTCAAGCAGTTATAGAAAGTTCAAACAGAACTCTAAAGGATATGCTAAATAAACAGAAAGGGGTAACAACCCCCCCGAAATAGATTGAATAATGATCTATTAACTTTGAAATTTCTCAGTGCTAATGAGAAAGAAACAATAGCAGCAGGGAGACATTGGATAATAGAAAAAACTACAGAATTAAATCAGCCTATTTAATGATGTGCTGACCTCAGAATGGAAATCAGGATATATTTTATGTTGGAGATGAAGTTTTGCTTTTGTTTCTACAGGAGAAGATAAGCTGTGGATACTATCAAAACTGATAAAGGTTTGATTTGAACAAAAGAGAACTCTTAATTAGAAGAGGTGATAATTCATCAGCCAGCATGACCATTCAATTTAAACTAACCTATACCAGTAACACATGTCTTTTCGTTTAATCAGATATAACTTGCCAAAAGGGAACATCCCCAAAGTTAATCTTGGGGAAAGGTTTTTGTTTTTTTCATTTTAGGAGAATGAAGGCTAAGGAATCTGAAGAACACTGGATAAATGAAACATCTGAAGAAAAAGGACAAATCATTTAGAAAAAAATGTCCCAAGAAAAAGAGTAAATTGGCCTATTGGTATATCATCTAAAAAATTTCATAAGTCTTCCTAAATGTTTGTTTCTGCTCTTCTCTAAAGACATTTAACACTAATGGTCTTCTTGTAGTCCCAGTTCAATTAAAAATTGAAGCTGACTTTGGAGTTGGAGAATGGCTCTCTCCTTCTTTAAACCCAAGCATGTTGTTAAAAGGAAAATGCAAACTCCCTGTATCATGGCAGAAGAAAGAGCCATCTTCTGACATGGAACAGGAGAAAAAAATAAGGGACTACTCTATTGCTACTAATCTCAATTCTTTGATTCTATTCTGACTTTTTAAACTTTCTTAAAATATGAATTTTATATCAAAATTTACATGATTAATATATATTTTAAACTTTGTTAAGATATTAATGGTCATATAGAGTACTAACTAATTCTAGAAAAAAGGCTCAAATTAGCTGCATACATGTCTTTGTGTTTGAGTCTCTATCAGTTTTCTGCAGGAAATCATGACCAGGCCTAACATCAAACTTGAAGTCTCCAGAAAGATGATGGGGCCCCACAACAACAACAATTTCATATGGACAATAATAATACCACTAAGCTGACAAACATCACCCACAGATCTGCTTTGGACTACAAACTGCTCAGAGCAATTTTGAGATGGCTAGCTGAGATGAACCAGTTTCACAAACTACTTGAACAAGGACTTGAGATAAACTGTGAACTTCGGCATTTTGCACAGACTGGACAACAAAGGATATAGCTACCTTTCCAAGAACTTGACAGTTAACCCAAAATTTTTCTTTTCAGAATAAAGATACCTTTGCCTACAACCAGCAGGAAGTAATTTTAAGAACATGACACCCACATTGCCAAAGAGGTGGTATGGGGTGGGTGGTTTTTGGTCTTTCAGTGGGTTTTGCGTCTGCAATAATCTTCATTGTTTAGGAGAGTTGGTTACAAGTTGTTGTTGTTAATGGTTAGGAAAAGGGCTAAGCAAAGGAGATTAGAGTTAAGGTTCTTGTTTGAAAAAAAAAGATATATAGAAATGATAGAACAGAGGGTAGATTATTGAATCTACTCTGAAACGTAAAGAGAAGATATAGATAAAAGGACAGATTATTGAATCTACTTTTAAATAGTATTAAATACTTTACATTGGATTGGATTTTTGTATATTGTATACAAATTATATATATTGAGATTGATATTATTAGAAAATGCTGTATGTATTTTTAATCTTATTCAAGATATTGTACTTATACAGTTCATTTAACAACGTAATGCAACTTGCTAATCCTTGAATGTTATTATTACCAACTATTGGGATATAAAGAAATGAAAGTTAGTAGTTAGACATTACAATCAAACTTGTAGTCATATTAGGTATGTTTTCAAGGTTGAGCAGATATATTTTAGATAGACAGGTCACCTCAAACCTTTCAGAGATCTACAGAATATGGCATTTAAAATGTTTTAATATCTTAGAAATTTTTTCTTTTTATTTTTTTTATTACTATGAGACATATTGGCTCTGGCAGTACCAATCTACTTCAGAGAAGATATGGGCATTGAAGAAACTGTATATGGAGTTAACTTTCATTGTGGCAGAAGTTAGCCACTGAACAACAAAGTGTCCTTGAATTGACTGCTGACAAAAAGGACAAAATGGACAGACAGGACACACAACAAAGTACTACCAATTCTTGTCAAGACAAGTATGGTTGTGGCTTTAACAACAGGCATCCTCTGAGGTCAGGACAATATAGCACCCTCACTGAAGTGGCCTTTACAATCTGGAGAAGGTACAGTTTCCCTTTCTTCGAAGGCAGCTGTACAGGCAGTGGACTGATGGCTTCTGATGTTCAGTGGAACAGCAGCTGAAACAGTTATTCTTGAAAGAGTAATTAAGCTGACGGAGTCTAACCTCTCAATGGTAGATTGGCATTTAATGAAAGAGATGAAGCCACTCACAATCCGAGAAAAATGGAATGTGGAGAAGAACAGGATGCCAAGATGAAGTCACACAAACGAGCCAAGAAGAACGGACAGCTGAATTCCAAAAACATCAACAATTTCCAGAATTTAAAATGCTGAATCATGACAGGACGCTAGTGGAATTCAGGTGTTTCTGGTACATGGACTGCTCTCACCAAATGTGAGGTTTAACTGTAGGCCTTGTATACATCTTACTTCACAAATGAATCTGTCAGATACGCTAAGCCTATAGGCTGAAGATGATGCCCTAATGTTGCAGAGAAGCCTCAGGTGACTCTCCAGGCAGCTGGCTGTTTCTGTCAACTCACATTTTTTTTGGAAGCCACTTGCATGCACTTCCTGTTTTTTTTTTTAATGTAATATTATTTCCTTCTTGGGTTTTTGAGGGAGTTGAAGATTAGATAGTTATGGTTATAGTTATTTGAAAATTAGATAGTTATAGTGAGTTGAAGGCTAGATAGTTATAGTTAAAGGTTTGATAGTTATAGTTATAGTTTTCCTTGTTAAGAATTTCAGAAAAGAAACTCACTAAAAAGGTGTAAGTGAATAAATTTGAAAGACATTATAACATAGTTCTGTTAGTAATATAAGTTATAATAGCAAGTGAATCAGGCACCTTTTGAACTTTCCAAAATAGCATAGATAATGGAATATTTTCTCAGAGTTTGTCAAATGCAAATGGACTAGACATTGTTTAGGTATTTATTGCTTGTATATATTGTATATAGTTATTGTACTTATTGTATATAGTTTTTCTTATATTAGCTATAACTTTTTTATCCTTTTTTCTTTTTATTAGAATAATAGGGGGAATGTGGTGATATTTTAATTGTGCTGAAATGTGATTTTATTTGTATGTTAATAAATAAAGTTCACCTGGAGATCAGAGGTCATTAATGAGCCAGGAACAGAAGTCAGGTAGTGGTAGCCCATGCCCTTAATCCAATTACACGGCAGGCCGAGTCTCTGGTCAAGGACACAGCCAAGCATGGTGACATAAACCTTTAATACCAGTACCAACCATAGAGACCTGGAGGTCTGTATAGACAGGCAGTAATGAGGAAGTCATGTGGTTGGGTTTAGAGCCAAGAGAAGGCAGAACAGAAAGGCAATAAAAAGACAGATCAGACTGGAAGAAAGTCTCTCTCAGGGGAAGCAACGGGAGTGAGTGGTAAGCTAAAGATAGTCTTGGCTCTTCACTAGTGCTCTGATATCTTGGGCTTTTAACTTTTTATTTGGCTCTGTGATTCTTATTTAATAAGACTGTTTAGAAATTCATCTACAATCTTGCCCTGTTTAGGTAAAGTTTAGTGGTCACTTTCCCATGAGTCCTGCATGTCCAATTTATACAGCATACTGTCAAGCAGTCGATGCAAGGGCACTTTTTGCCCAGTGGATAACTTTTGCCACAAAGAAAGCAAATTCCATAATGAGTCTCTTCAATGTGCTTTATCCTCTTTGAAGTAATTGGTGCTGCCAGGAGCAGATGTGATTCACTTTCCAGAAAAGTCTAAGTTCTTAAAACATTTTAAATGTCATATTCTGTAAGTCTGTGAAGTATTTGAAGATTACCTACCTAATTGAAATATATCTTTGTATATCTGAAAAACTTAACTAACATGACTATAAATTTGACAATTATTTTGTATTTCTTAACTATACATTACATTTTTAAATGAGTTGCATAAACATTATACCTTAACCAAGAGTAAAACTGTACTTAAATTTGTATCAATGAATCAAAATCCATAGTAATATAAAACATTTCAAACAAGTTGTTGCTCTTTAAAAGTATATTCAATAATCTACCCTTTTATCCTACCATATCTGTATCCACTTTTCTTCTTTAGGAAGAGATTGCATTTATAATCAACCCCTTTAAATAAACATAAACATTTATAATTAATATTTCAGGAATTTGGGCATTCTCATACTACTTCTTCATGGTTGGGGATGCTGGCAATCCTATGGGGATCTTGAGAAAATTAGGAATTATAGTTAAATCTTGACTGTAGTAGTCTGTGAGGCTGTATTGATCTTTCAGGGGGTCTTCACTGATCAAACCGTATTAGCCTGGAAGCAATCCATAGGTTCTCATCTTCTGTGTAAACTAAAGCAGAACCTCTTTTCCAAAGCAACATATCCTTAGACCCAAATTTTGAAGTCAAGATACCTTTAAAAAATTATATATATGTTGGTTTAAATCAGCAGCTTTTACAATCAAATGTCTCTCTCTAGTTAAAAATCCCAAAGGCAACACAGTCCAGACTTTGTGTAATTTCTATCTTTATGTGGCTTGTTATATTTTTAATATATTATTTTAAGACTTTATTTTTATGACTATCTATATCCCTTCTCTTCTCTCTCTCAAGCCTAAGTACCTTATTACACACAATGTAAATCATTTAGAGTTTTATTTCATCTGAATCTCTGTTATTGTGAATCTATAATCCTTCTCTGACCAGGAGAGATTTTAAACTGCTAAGCTGCATTGCTAGGACCAATGCAGAAACCTTGGCTGCTGACTCTGCCTCCCTCAGCTTTTCAACATGGTGGAGGTAGGTTTACTGCCAGCTCTGGGAGCCATGTTCACTGCCAACTCTGGGGACAATGGGTCTATGCCTCCATCAAGCAGTGTGTAGCCTGTTGTTTGAATCATAGATGGTCTTATAATAAAAAATGTGGAGCCATCTATTGGGGTGAAAGCTGAAAGATCAGGAAAGCAAAGCAAGCCACAGCCACCACCTATTACCTCACAAACTCCACGAATCCTCTGACTGAAATTCTCTGAGTCTTCACCGGAAAGGATCTCAGCTGAACTGCTTCAATTCCTGTTTCCTCACTCCTTATATACCTTTCTCTGCCCAGCCATGTCACTTTCTGTGATTAAAGGCATGCGTATGTCCCAGTACTGGCATTAGAGGTGTGTGCCATCACTGCCTGGCTCTGTTTCCATTGTGATCTTGAACTCACAGAGATCCAGATGGATCTCTGCCTCTCCCAAGTGATAGAATTAAGGGTGTGTGCCCCCACTGTCTGGAATCTGTGAGTAATCTAGTGGCTGGCTTGTCCTCTGATCCTCATGCAAGTTTATTAGGGTATACAATATATCACCACAGTAGCCCAGAAACCTTTTTTTTTTATTTTCTGTACTAGCAAAAGTTAAATCCACCACACAGTGTACTGTGCAGCTTGGACACACCTCTGTGTACTGCAGGGGAATCTGCCATGGCACTTAGCTCCTGGTGGCTGGTGGCCTGTTGCATCTCACAGGCAGCTGCCAAGAGACAATCTCCGCACTGCTGCTGGCATGAGACTGTGAGACTAGAAAGCCTAGTGTGGCTCCGCTTCTGTGCATTCAGTCTTTAAGCTTCTTAGGTCAATGTGGATCAATGCCCATTGGTGAGCACCAAATGTAGACAGAAAGTTCTCTGGTCCCACCCTGGCCCCAAGGTCCAGACAAATCTCTCCCACTCATAGTCCCACAGCCACTTATAAAATAATCACTCAGAGGCTTTTATTATTTAGAAACTGTATGGTCTATGGCTTCAGCTTCTTGATAGCTAGCTCTTATAACTTAAATTAACCCATTCCTATTAACCTATATGTTGTCATGTAGCTGTGGTGTTACTGGTCTGCTGGCATCTTGTTGCTCCTTTGACAGTGGCTAGCTTCTCCCTTCACTCTCCTTTCTTCTCCCATCTGTTCAATTTGAATGTCCCACCTAACCTTATTCTGTATTGTCATTGACCAAACTGTAGATGTAACCAACCATCTTATTAAATAAAAAACACAGAACCAATGCAAAGAAGAAAGCCAAGAGGTCAGAGCTAAGAGCTAAAACCTTATCCTTCCTCCTGCAGTGGTCCTACCTCTCTGACGGAGCCGCTACTTCCTGTGTTAAAGTCTTTATATAGAGTTTCTGTTCTGCCTTCTCATTGCTTGTAAACCCAACCACATGACCGCCTCATCACGGCCTGTCTGTATAGACCTCCAGGTGTTCTATGGTTGGTATTGAGATTAAAGGCATGTGTATCCAATGCTGGCTGTATCCCTGAACACACAGAGACTTACCTAGCTCTGCCTACCAAGTGCTGGGATTACAAGTGTACGCCACCACCACCCTGATTTCCTATGGCTTGCTAATAGCTCTGACCCCCAGGGAATTTTATTTATTAATATACAAATAACATTTTAGTACAAAAGAAAATATCACCATATCAAACAGCTTTATTTATCAACCAGAGTAACACATATTCAACAGCCTACAGAAAGACATCCCACAGCAGGGAGTGATGCTATTGGGGAACCTTATTTTTACAGAATGGAGTGGTGGAAGCAGATCATAGTCATGAACAAGTGTACAGAAGCTAAGACAGTTAACACAGAAAGTGATAGTTTTAACATTAACAAGTTTATATAAAGAAAGTAATGGAATAATTGATTAGGACTAGAAATAAAGAGTTTTAAATTTCTACCTCATAAAGGGAGAGAATTTGAAGTACTATTAAAAAAGGGGGAGTTGGAAATATCAGTAAGCTGCAACTCTAGGTTCTGAAGGAAGCAGTAGGTGGAGTGGAGGAACAGAAGCTATTTAAGTCTCTGACTTTGTTCCTCAATATTCTGATATAAACTTTCTAGTAAGACTGCATAACACACCCATCTTTTGGGAGGTTGATAGCCATAGACTCCTCTGTAGTCAATAAAATGTGGGTGGAGACCACACATATCACTATCTGTGTGTGACTTTCCACCCTCAACCTTGATGCTGGAGATGAAGATTTCACTATCAGCAAAAATGCTGGGGTCAAAGCCTAATGACATTCTTCAGCAGTCTATAAACTGATTTGTCACACCATGATTCATCTTCTGAACTTTACTGTGAGTGTAACAAGTGTGGAAAAAGGTGGATGAACAAGGCAGGGGGATCAGCTATGATTGGAAGTCGAAGATCACATTGTTTAACATGTAGCATGAATGAGAAGCAAGTCTCATTGGCTTCACTCTAAAATTATAGTGGTCTTTTTATAGCATAATCCACCCTCATATTTTTATTAATACAATGTATATAAGCCATTGATTCTAAAGTGCTATTGGCTTGTTAGATGTTTCCTAACATCAAAGTATGCATAATCTGTAGACCTAAGATATAATTTGCAAAAAGGAGAAAATCTTATGCTTTAGAATTCAAGTGATATATGATGGTATGAAGACACAAATATGGGTGCGTAGATGAACTGCTAAACGATTTTATTAATTAAAAATATGGAGCCAGAAATTTGGATTAAAGCTGAGAGATCAGAGGAATAGGACAAGCCACAAGCTGACCTCATCTCACCAACCTTCAGTCTCCAAAGTGACCTACTTCTTGTATACTCATGCCTATATTCCTTTCTGTTCTGCTAACTCATTTCTTCTCTCCGTTCAGCTGCATCACTTTCTCTTCTTATCCAGCTCTGTCACTTCCTGTCTATCTGTACAGGCCTCCAGACCTTTATAGTTAACTAGTGTTGGAATTTAAGTCGTGTGCCACCATGCCGGGCTCTGTTCCCAGCGTGGTCTTGAACTCACAGAGATCCAGATGGATCTCTGCCTCTCGAGTGATAGGAATAAAAGCATGTGCTACCATTGCCTGACCTCTATGTTTACTATAGTGCCTGGCTTTTTCCTCTGATCCTCAGATAAACTTTACTGGGGGACACAGATAAAATATCACCCCATGGGTGAGTGTTTGCTTATGTGAATGTGTGTATACCCCTCTTATTTACACACCATTATCTTCCTGTATATGTATTTGACTTACTATGTCTTAAAAGTAACTACATATCTCCAAGTTGGATAGAGGTAGAAAAAAAATCATCCTAAGTGAGATAACCCAGACTCAGAAAGATAAACATGGTATGTACTCACTCATAAGTGGATATTAACTATAAAGTAAAGGATAAACATCCTATAATCCACAGACCCAGAGAGGCTAGGTAACAAGTAGGGCGAAGAGGGATGTATGGATGTCTGTGGGAAGGGGAAATAGAAGAGATCTCCTGAGTGGACTGGGGGTGGGTAGAGATGGGAACTTGAGGGATGGGGTTGGGAGTGGGTGGAGGAGGAGAGTACTAAAACAGATGGCTGGAAAGGGGTGGGGGTTCAGGGTCAGGTAGAACTCTGATGCAAGTGAAACTCCCATGAATCTACAAGGATGACTCCAGCTAAGACTCCTAGCAATAGTGGATATGAAGCCCAAAGTGGCCATCTCCTGCAATCAGATTGGTGACTTACCCCAACTGTCATCAACGAGCCTTTATCCTGTAACTGATGGAAACAGATGCAGAGATCTGCAGCCAAACATCAGGCCAAGGTCTGAAAATCCTGCTAAAGAGAGGGAGGAAAGATTGTTGGGGCCAGAGGGTTAAGGACATCACAAGAAAACCACAGAAACAACTAACCTGGCTCATAGGAATTTAGAGTCTGAACCAACAACCAGGGAACCTGCATGGGACCAACCTAAGCCCTCTACATATATATGATAGTTGTGTAACTCGGTCTATTTGTGGAACTCCTAAAAATGGGAGCAGGGCTATCCCTGGTGCTTATGTTAGCTCTTGGGAACCTATTCTTTATACTTGATTGCCTTGGCCAGTCTTAATACAAGGGGAGGCATTTAGTCTTACTGCAACTTGATATGCTGTATTTTGTTGATATCCATGGGAGGCCTGCCCCTTTCTGAACAGAAACAGAGGAGGAATGGATTAGGGATGGGGAAGGGAGGTGGGGGCATGGAATGGGAGGAGAGGAGGTAGCGGAAACTATGTTCAGGATGTAAAATAAATAAATAGATTTTTTAAAAAAGTAACTACATGTCATTGCATGAAGTCTGACAATCTGGATTCTACTGATTCACTATGTTTTATATGAATGGACTTTGACATTGGGTTAAATCTTCCCTTTTAAGAACAATGCTGCAAAGTATCTTTTTATTCCAAAGACTGAATATAAATGTATCCTTGAATTATTTTAGAGAGAATGTATGATGGGCAGGTATATGCCTTTAAGATTTTAGTGGATATTATTCAACTGATTTCTTAGAAGCACAGTGCTTGAGAATACTTATTTGCACTAATAATGCCAATATATTATATTATAAATATAACTTATTTTTGAAATACCAAAGGCTTAAAACAGTAGGATCCATGTTTCGATGTCATTGCACTTCTTTCATCGTTAAAGAGACATCTTTGAATAAGATTGGAATTGACTTCTGCTGAAGTGCCTGATCATATGATACATTTACTTTTAGGTAAAATCATTTTTTCCCCTAACAATTTGAAATATACTTTTTTTCTGTCAAGTGAGCCCATTATAGTAAAAATTTCAAAATGTTTTTCCAATTATAATTTTTAATTTTGATTTTACTGAACTTTTGATCACTTTATCATATAGAAATACCATATAATATTCAGATTCATCACTATCTTCTGCTCATGATCTATCATTAACATCACACTCCAGTTTATGAAAATGAAATCTTTATTTTCCTAGACTATTTATGCTTTCATCTATATGTTTCAAAAACTTAATGATATAAGAGACAAGGCTTTAACTAACTTGGGTTGAATTAGGGTTTTTGTGTCTCTTTGGTAAACCTATATATTTTCTGTATTAAAAGTATTTATTCAAATACCAAGTTAATATTATTCTGAATGATTTTTCTACTCGGAGAAAGTTATGGACAATATCATTTTACATAGAAGATACTGAGAGGAACTAAAACTTATAATCCACTTACAACATGGAAGTTACTATACTCTACTATTATGAACACATTAATTTTACTTCAGAGATCAGCATTAACTTCAGCTCTACTTTCACATGTATTTGAAGATGTTATTACTGGATGTTCCATTGTTTTCTGGGTAAGGTTTATCTATGCAAAGCTTTCTTTTTAGGGACATGATATAGTTCAGCAGTTAGAAGTGCTTAAGATCATAAATTTGGTGATCTGAATTTGATTCCTGGGACACATATGTACCAGTTGGACTCCTGTTTCTGTGACCAAAAGGAACTTACAGGAGGGAAGGGTAAATGTCAGTTTATAGTTCCAGGTAACAGTCTGTCACTATGGGAACTCAAGATAGGTACTCAAGGCTGGAACCTGGAGGCAGAAAGCATGGAGAAAGTCTACTTACTGCTTGCTCATTCTCATTCTCAGGCTCATGCTCAGCCAGGTTTCTTTTATAGTCCAGACCCACCTGCCTAAGGATAATACCTCCCATAATAAGCTGGGTCATCCCAAGTCAATCACCAGTGAAGTTAGTCTTAGACATGACCACAGACTACTCTGATATAGGGTAGTCTCCTAATTGAAAACCCCTCGAGTGACTCCAGGATGTGTCAAGTTGACAGCTGAAGTTAACTAGGTAAGATACCACATAAAGATGGAAGAAAGAGAAATGATTCCACAAAGCTGTGCCCTGACCTCCATTAAGTACACAGTGGATGTTCCCCCAAATCATGAATATACACTAATAAGTTATTTTGTACTATTCAAAGATATCTCAAAGATTTGAAACTATTTTAACAAATTGTTCAGGAGATACTGCTAAGCAGAGAGTCATCAGAGGCAATATGTGATTCTTTGGTTAAAGCCAATGAGAGGTCTTCTCATGAATGCATTCTCAGCCCAGGGCAACTGATTATACACATTTTTAAAAATCATGTATTGATATTGTTCTTTCCTAGAAGTTCTAAATTAAACTTTAAGTTTTAGCCAACTTTTGGATTTAGGGAATTATTACATGGATGCTATTTACTAGCTAAAATTAACAGTTTATTTGTATTTCCTCCTTTCCTCCATTGCCCTTTTCTGCTGCAGGATCCTGTCCAGAATTCCACTTTGAGTCATCCCCAAACCTTATCTCCTCAAGACTTCAATAGTGTCTCAGAATGTCTTATGTCTTATTATCCTGGAGGGACTGAAGGGTGCTGATGAAGTCTTCTGTGCACTTGTGTGTAAGAGAAATTGCTCAACGGTCTTATTAATGAAAAACCTGGAGTTAGATATTGGGGTGAAATCTGAAAGATCAGAGAAGCAGAACAAGCCACAGCCAACCTCACCTCACCAACTTCTCAGCTGATTTTGTTTCTTTAGACTGAAAGTATCTGAGTCCTCACCCAAATGGATCTCAGCTCAACTGCTTAAAAGCTTTAAATTCCTGGTCCTCATGCCTTATATACCTTTCTGCTTCCTGCCATCACTTTCTGGGATTAAAGGCATGTGTTCTCCTCAAGTAAAGACATGAGAGCTCAAGTCCTGGGATTAAAAGTATGTGCCACCATTGCCTGGCTCTGTTTCCAGTGTGGCCTTCAACTCACAGAGATCTAAATGGATCACTGCTTCCCAAATGATAGGATTCAGGGTGTGTGCCACCACTTTCTGGCCTCTATGTCTGATCTAGTGGATGACTCTGTCCTCTGATTCCCAGATAAGTTTTATTTGTTAGAACACAAATAAAGTATCACCACATTTCCCCCTTTTTTGTCTAAAATAAAAAAGTTATAACTAATATAAGAAAAACTATATACAATAAGCATATACAATATATGCAGTCAAGAATTACATTAACAATGTCCAGTCCATTAACATTTGACAAATTCAGGCAAAAAATCTCATTATTTATCCTATTTTGGTGAGTCCAATACAAAATTTGTATTCAATAAACAAAAATTAAATCCAATGTAAAATATTTAAAGCTAGTAGTTGCCTTTTAAAAGTCGATTCAATAATCTACCTTTTTAAATCTTACTATATCTATATCTTCTTTTTACAGAGTAGATTCAATGATCTACCTCTTATCTATATCCTCTTTTTTCTTTTTTTCAAACAAAAACCCTGAATCCAATTTCCTTTGTTTAGCTTTTTTCCTGACCATTAACAATTAACAACTTGCAATCAACCATCCTAAACAATGACAATTATCCATAACCCGTTGAAATGACCAAAAACCATCCACCCCACTCTTGGGAATGTGGGCATTGTGTTTTTAAAATTACTTCCTGCTGTCTGTGTGTGAAGGCATCTTCAGGGAATCCTGAAAAGAAAAATTTTGTGTTAATTGTCAAGTCCTGATAGAGTTAGCTGTATCATTTGTCCAGTCTCTGTATAATGGAAAAGCACAGAACTTGTCTCAAGTCCTTGCTTGAGTAGTCTGTGGAGGTGGATCATCTCAGCTAGCCATCTTGAAATTGTCCTGAGCAGTTTTTAGTCGAAAGCCGATCTTTGAGTGGTGTTTGTCAGCTTATTAGTATTGCCATCATCCTAGGATCTTTCATTTCTTTTGTTGAAAAATGGAGCAAGATTAGGGTAAAGCTATGCTCTTTACTTCTGGGGCCTCCTTATTTGTAGGTCCTATAAGCTGGCAGAATTAGGGACTACGCATGAAGAATAATTAATACATATATATTCTATTTCCATATATGATCATCTTAACTAAATGAAATATTGGTTCACATCAAAGTCTCATTGCTAATTTATCACTGTGTACCTTTTATTAGCCTCTCCCCTTCTGCCTTTAACCTCGACTTCCTCCGATTTTCATAGACAGTTCACATCTAATGAGAGTGGAAGTTGATGAATCAGTCGCTTTCCTGTTGATGTGATGAAATACTATGACTGAAGTGTTGTACAAGGAAGAGTTTATTTTGGCTCATAGTTCCAGAAGGAGGAGTCCATAATGGCAAGAAGTGTGTGGATGCAGGCAGTTGGAGCAGGAAACTAGAGGATCACATTGCATAACACAGGAACTGGAAGAGGGATAAAGCAGTGATACGCTTCTTTTCTCAAGACCCTATGTTGTAAATATACAATATCCTCAAATAGTTCCATGACCTGGAGATTAAGTATTCAAATACATGAGCTTATGAAGAACATTGTTCATTCAAACTACCACAGGTGGTTTTGCAGTGTCAAATTGTAGTTCCATGGGAAGCAAATTTATCATTTAGAGCAGTGATTCTCAACCTTCCCAATGCTGAGACCCTTTATTTCAGTTCCCCATGTTGTGGTGACCACCCAATCATAAAATTATTTCATTGCTACTTTATAACTGTAATTTTGCTACTGCTATGAATTGTAATGTAAATACTTGATATGTAGGGTATCTGAAACACAGGCCTTGTGGGTGTGGTGACCCACAGGTTAAAAACAACTGATCTAGAGTATTAGTCTGACTATTAGCTCCCTTTGCCTTTGTTCTTTTCAAAGTGACTTTGATAAGCATCTTATTTCCCCTTCAGTGAAGTTGATTTCATTCTGAGAAACTCATACTCTTAAATGAGTTGTTAAATTTGCATATGTCAATATCTACTCCATATTGTAAAGTTCACAGACTAGTCTCACCATCCTAAAAGAAAAGCCTCCGCTTTATCTGGTCAGTCTTTTTGCCCAACTCACCAATCCCCCCGCCGCCTACCAATGCTACAGTGTTTATGGTGTCTCTAGCCTTTCTCTATCAAGAATGTCAGAAAGTTGGAGTTCTAGTTATATTATTGTAGTGTGTATTAGTACCTATCATGGAAGATTCATTTGTTTTATTTTATGAATTGCTAGATTTTATTTCTAAATAACTGTCCATTTTGTGAACAGTTTGCAACTTATTCATTTATCTTTTAAAGTACAAGCCTGGTTCTTTCTACTTTTGATGATTCTAAATAAAATGTCACAATTATTCATATGGATTGTGTGTGTGTGTGTGTGTGTGTGTGTGTGTGTGTGTGTGCCTTCTATTTCAAGCCAGTTGGGTAAATATTGAAGTATGCAACTGCTGGATCATATGGTAGACTGTGTTTAGTGTTGTAGGAAACTGTCAAGCTGTCTTTCAAAGCAGCTGTTGTGGTTTTCATTCTGAATGGAAATTCCTATTGCGCTGTACCCTTTCTAGAAGCTGGTCCTGCCACCTCAAATTCACTTATGCTTGTAAGTGTGTGGTTTCACCTCATTTTATGTTAGCTTGAAAGTCCATCTCTGTATTGAGTTATCTTTTCTTTTTATTATTTTCTATCTGCACATTTCTCTTGGTCGGGCTTCTATTCAGGTCTAATGCCATTTTAAAATTTCTTGCTACTGATAGGTATTTATATATTTTGAATACAATCTTATATAAAATACAAATTTTGGAAATAATTTCCTCAAGTTCATAGTTCCTATTTTCATTCTCATAGCAGCATATATCAGAGAGGAAAACAAGCATTTTAGTGAGGTCTAAGTTATCACTTTTCTATCTTTGTGTGTGCTTGAGAGAGGATCTCACTCTTCATCCAGAGCTGACCTGGAACTTGTTCTATAGTTCAGGCTGTCCTCAAACTCACAGTGACCCTCCTGTCTTAGCCTCAAAAGTGCTAGAATTACATGCATGAATTATTATATCCAGCCCTTCATTTTTCATTTCAAAGATCATAGCAACAGTGTTAAATTTAAAAACTTATCACCAAACTCAAGTTCCTGTAAGTATTACTTCTGATTTCCTTGAGAAACTTTATATTTAATTTTTTTATTTTCCTTTATGATTACTTCTGAGCTATTTTTTGTGGAAGGTATTCTCATTGATGCAAGACTGTTGAGTATGACAGGGCCTTTCTAGGTCAGTTTTGCTTGAATCAAGTATCTAGGGAGCTGGCCACTCATAGTCACCAAAGATTGCCCTGGGACAATGGCTCCTTAGTCTACTTTCTCATGCCAATAATGGTTAAAGTTGTAGATTCTGGTGAGAGTAAGAAGAGAAGCAAGCTTTATTAAGAGACATAAAGGAAAAGTGAGAAACTAGGAAATGTGAAAGAAACTCTCAAGAGTGGGAGTGGCTCCCAAGAGAGGAAAACGTCACTGGACATTTTTGTCTAGGGCCTTTCATAAGGGTATGGAAGAAACTTGACAAAGGCTGAAGCAAATACTATGAGACTACTCAACTCTCCAGGTTATCATGGGCTGAACCAATGGGGAGCCCACATACTCTATACATATCTCCTTGGTCCTGCTAAGGAGATGGTCATGGACTTTTCATGTACTGCCTGCCTTTGTCAACCTCTGAGTTTTAATTTGTTAGTTATTGACCTTGACTGGATTCTGTTAGTCATTTGGCCAATGTTACTATCCTACAACCTTGCAGATGTCTCAGTGCTTTTCATTATGCTAAGCTCTCTCTACCAGGAAGTAGCTTCAGCTGTTCTTAGATAATCATAGCTAACTCTTTGTCTATGGGATGGTCTTGGGACTCTTTGCTGAAGTAGGTGGAAGTTTTCTTAAAGGCTGTCTACTCAGTCTATAAGAGTTTTCTCTATAAGAAGCAAAGATGTAGGAAATAATAGGCCTTATATCTGTTCTTTAGGGTGTTAGAGAATGAGGAGAGCCAGCCTGTTATCACTGACTCAGAGTTCTGTCCTTCCTTTTATCTGTCTAGCTTAGTGATCTCATACCACTCCAGAAACTGTCTTATACATCTTCCTCAATGTTCCAGACTTTGCCATATTAACCCTTAAACTTCTTTTCAACTCTAGCCCATTATTATTGCAATATATATGAGCAACTTGGAGTTTTCATCATGGGTCCCTTTCCTTCACTGCCTACAGCAGACTGGTTCCTGAATTGCTATAATGAATAACAGCACATTCATCTCCATCTGATACTATTACTCTGGGAGTAAGGATATCAACATGAATTTGGAGAAGATATAAATATTCATAAATTGGCAGTATACAGTTTGTTTCTGTTTCTTGCCTTCTCAGTAAAAATTCTAGCATAAAAAACATTTTGTCTGAGGATGTGGCTCAGGTGGTAGAACACCTTCTATGCACAAAGACCAGAGTTTGCTCCTCAGCACTGCATAGATTGGGCATGGGATTTAATCACATCATTCAAGAGGTTGAGGCAGGAGGATCATTGGTTCAAAGTCATCTGTGCATATACAGTGAATACAAGGACAGCCTGGGTTACATGAGTCCTTGCCTGGTCTTAATGTCAACTTGACACAAATTGGAATCTCTTGAGTAGGGAGTGTCTGGGTTGTCTTGATTGATGTGAGCAGTCCCACCCTGATTGTGCTATAATCTCTGGAAGAAAGAATTTGGCAGAAGAAACATGATCTCACCTTTGGCTTGATAGGTCTTCCCTTGTGCTAATGAGTTGATTGGTCCTCTTGCTACTGTTGATTCCTTTGCAGATAGAACCAGTGTTTCTAAGCTTCCATTGTAGATGAGGGACCACTGGATCTTCAGGAAACTTTCAAGCTTCCAGTGCCAGATCAAGAGTGCTGAAGCACCCAGCCTTGTGGACTGAGTTACTATTGACTGTCACAAGTAGTTATTAGGTCCTCAGTTGTCAGTTTGAGTACCACAATGGCTGCCTCTCAGGTGCGAATATATATATTCATCCCATTGAGTCTGTACCTCTAGAGAACCTCAACCAGTGTAGTTAATGTTCCTACTTTGTTCCTGAGCTTAGAGGGAAAGCTTCCTGTTACCATTCAGT
>CABHPH010131449.1:0-24424 GCA_902168325.1 Peromyscus nudipes
TCTCTCTCTCTCTCTCTCTCTCTCTCTCTCTCTCTCTCTCTCTCTCTCTCTCTCCTACACTAAAAACCTTCTGCCTAGTCATGGAGCAGCCATTTTGTGATTTCTTTACTACACCCTCACCTAGAGCTGGCACTCCTCAAAAGATGACACACCTTTCATCCCAGCACTCAGGAACCATTGACAGGTGGATCTCTGTGAGTTCAAGGCTAGCCTGGTCTATATAGCAGTTCCAAGCCAGCCAGGGCTACATATCGAGATCCTATCTAAAAGAGAAGGAAAAAGCCAGCTAGGAGGCCTCTCCAGAGGAGAGGGAGGAAGGCAGGGAGAAAGATCCACCCCCACCCCCACAGCAGCTCTGAACCTTGCCTTCCTGAGCAGCCAAGTTTCCTTTTTCTTTCTCCTTTTCTCTCCTTCCCTTCCCCTTTCCTTTCTCCCCACCCCCATATCTCTCTCTCTCTCTCTCTCTCTCTCTCTCTCTCTCTTGGTTTTTCGAGACAGGGTTTCTCTGTGTAGTTTTGACACCTTTCCTGGAACTCGCTCTGTAACCTGGGCTGGCCTTGAACTCACAGAGATTCACCTGCCTCTGCCTCCAACGTGCTGGGATTAAAGGTGTGCGCCACGGCCGCCGCCCAGCCTAAAGTTGTATGAGTTTTTTGTTTGTTTGTTTGGGTTTTTTGTTTGTTTGCTTTTGTTTTCTTTGTGTAGCTTTTGGAGCCTGTCCTGGAACTCACTTTGTAGACCAGGCTGGCCTCAAACTCACAGAGATCCACCTGCCTCTGCCTCCCGAGTGCTGGGATCAAAGGCGTGCACCACCACCGCTGCCTGCCCCCATCCCTCTTTAAATAAAAGGAAGGACAGTGCCTCACAGGCCTCAAATGACTTCACAGTCGTGCCAAGGGCTCTGATTCCCCAGCTCCCTTCCCTTTAGGATGGGCTCTAGACCACAGACTGTGAACACACCAGAAAGCGCGATGGTCAGCCTCGTGGCCAGGCAGCCTTCCTCAGCAATCCTTTCAGTTCTGAGAAGAAAGTGTTGGTGAGAGGTCCCTAAGTTCTGAGGTGCTAAATTGTGTAATGCTCAATTAAACCAACAACAAAAAAAAAGAGGGTAGGAGACTCAGGATGGAAGGGAAGTTTGAGGTTGCAAAAGAAGGAGGCCAACTCCAGCCTTAGAGATGTTGTTTGGTTTGTTGTGTTTGAACCAGGTCTCACTACGTAGCTCTAGCTGGGCTGGAACTCAGTAGGTTGGCCAGGCTGGTCTCCAATTCACAGTGGTAGCCAGGTGGGATGACACATGTCTATAATCCCAGCTCTCAAGAGGCTGAGGCTGGAATATTATGTATTTTAGATCAGCCTAAGATATACAGCAAGTTCTAGGCCAGCCTGGGTTAGAACTCCTACCTCATGAAGCAAAGGCAGTGTAAATCTCTTCCCATTGTGAACACACTCCATGTCCCAAACACCTCACAGGGCTGTAGAAGAGCCAGTCTCGCCGTGGTGAGGTGGGGGTTACCACAGGCTATCTTCCACGGCACGATGCTCCTGCCCCCACAGTTCCTTGGAAGGAGCTATAATCTATAATCCTTACAGAGGCAATGTTACTGGCTTGGAGGAAGTGTGCCAAGGGTAAAGGGTGGCCAGGAACACATGCCAGAAAAGCCAGGGCGGGGCCAGGTGACAGGCCCCAGTCCTTCTGGAGCCGGAGCCAGCACCTCCCAAGTTTGCTTTACCCTGGTAGAGAGCAGTGTCATTTCCAGCCAACCTAAAAATCATCACTGGCACACATCCAGAAAACAGGGCCAACCAGGGTCAGCACGAGCCGGGGACAAGGCAGAAGGCCTGGCTTAGTACCAAGCAGGCAGGAGGAGAGGAGGTAGGGCCTCCCACACAGGCTGGGTAACAGCTACCCACCTTGTCTAAAATCTAGGTTGCCGGTGGGCTATCTGACTCCCTTGGGCCTCCTCATTTGCTCCAAAGAATCTCAGCACTAGATCTTCCAGGAGGACTGCTCTTCTGCTGAGGGACCAATGGCACCAGTGAGCCAATTTGGAAAAGCCTGAGGAGTCACCGGCTCCCAGAACAGACACTTCCCCAGGGGTTCTGGTTTTGTTTTGTTTTTGTTTTTTTCCCCTCCACTGTAAAAGCTGAGAGAGACTTGTCCTAAAACAACCCTCAAGCTGCAGCTTCGAAGCTCGGGAAGCTGTCCCCCACCTTCACGTGCCTGGGGGAGGATGCCGCAGGTGCTCACCGCAGCTCACTCAGTCTTCATTTCTCACTGCCCCGCACTGGAGAGAATGGGCTGCATGGTTGGTTAACACAGCAGTGCACACACCAGTGCAGCTCGGGGAAAACCCACTGAAAGCTGAGCCTCTGCGCTCAGAACTTGGCGAGGATGGAAGAGCCTCTTCTCTTTGTCATGTGCAGGTATGTGATTTAGAACCATAAAGACGGTCACTTGTTGGGAAAGCGAGGTGACTTGAGAGACCTGATCTACCCTTTAGAGGAGATTTATCTTGGCTCTGCACCAGCTTGAGAACATACAAGAGAGATGGTATGGGACTGTAGACGTTAACCGCCTCGTGACTGCTCCAGCGGTTTCTTCCCTCTAACTCGGACAAATCCTTTCTCCACTGGCCTGGGTCAACACACTTTTACTGCATTATTTTCAAAGAACGAAGCCAGGATAACCTGAAATAACCTACTAAGCTGCCCCCAACTGCTGCAGTCACACGGGGCAGCCTCACTTCCCCACCTCGTGGCTATTTAAGGACAGGTGAGGCCTTTCCCCCAACTTGAATCCGACGGACCATCCAATATTCTCGGGTTTCGGGAATGTCTGTCGGGGCCAGCGATGAGCACGCAGCCTCGTCCAGTTACCCTTGACCTCCCGTAGCTCCAGCTGCCACCTTGCTTTACTCTCTCCCTCTCCTGGCAAAGTCAAAACCAACGAACGGGACAGAAAAATGGAAAATGGAAATACTGTGTGTCTCAATTTCACTTTTGTCTGTTGTTTGTTTTGCTTTCTGAGACAAGGTCTCACTATGAGGCCTTGAACTCACAGCAACCCTCCTGCCTCGGCCTCCAGAGTGCTGGAATTACATCCTGAGCCATACTCCTAGCTCCCCAGTTCTGTCCTGAGCTTCAGCTCACAGAAAAGGAAAGAGACGCAGGGAAGCACACAGGCTTCTGTCCGTCCAGGTTGTGCGCACAGTGGGGCTCTTCGGAGGTAAGGCAACTCGAGCATGCTGGGGCTGCACTTTTCCCCGGGCTCCCGCTCAAGGGTTCTGACTGAGGCATGGCTCCCTTCCTCCCCAGCACCGCGCACCACCTACAGCAGGAAAGGAGATGCCACATCTCCCCTGCCTGCCAAGGCTGCCAGATTCCTAGGAGAGCTGCTTCTGCTGCAGAGAAACTTCTCACAGTGGAAATCTACAGCCACAGAACAGTCCACTTCCTCCAAGAAGATGGCTCACCTGTCTTGCTGTCATGTGTGGTACTTGTATTTCATGCGGTGGACCCACATCGGGTTATTTCTATCTTACCCTTTGTCCTTTCTCCTCCATGCAGTCCTTGGACAACCCTCAATCATAATCCCACTGCCCGACCTAACTGATGCCAATCACTTCAGGCCTGTGCTCAGTGTCCGCCTCATCCATTCACATGGCATACCATGAAGACTTCTATGGTTCCTGTTTTTGTCTCTGCCATCTGCTCAAGGGTCTATAATGGCTCTTCATTACTTCACCCACTGAGTAAAATCATTTGGTCAGGCCACTCTCAAGTCAGAACCCTATTTTTTGTTGGTTTGCTTTTTTGAGATGGGTCTCATATAGCCCAGGCTGGTCTTACACTCCTGACCCTCTGGCCTCCATCTTCCAAGCACAGGGATTGTATGCATGCACCACCATGCCCAGCTAGAATCCCACTTTTTAGTAGCATTTTTTCCAAATCAGAACATTTATGTTATGCAATTTTTAAATTTTATTCATTTTGTTTTGGCTTTTTTTTTTTTTTTTTTTGAGATAGGGTTTCTCTGTTTAACCCTGGCTGTCCTGGATCTTGCTCTGTAGACTAGGCTGGCCTCGAATTCACAGAGATCCACCTGCCTCTGCCTCCCAAGTACTGGGATTAAAGGCGTGCGCCAACACTGCCTGGCTAATTTTTATTCTTACTACTTGTGTGTGTGTGTGTGTGTGTGTGTGTATGTAGGTGGTGCCAGCCACCAAGCACAGGTGGAGTCAGAGAACACCCTTCAGAAGTCAGGAACCAGTGCTCTCTCCTCCCTCCGCAGGTTCCAGAGACTGAACTTCAGTCAGGTTTGCACAGTGAGTTCTGTTACCCACTGAGTTATGTTGCTGGTTCTGATTTTTAGAATGCATACCCAACTACGGCTATATTTACTTCAAGTAAGAGATTCCTATGCTACATATTTTATGTATAATGTTGTAGTGATACTTCCATGTAAGCATGCCTCTTCTTCACTTATCAGTGCATGGACATACCATGATCTGGGTCACTTATGGCCATTTTGGTTGCTTTCCGAACTCTGTGTAGCAAATATCCACATACACAGATAGAACAAAGATCTGCAGATGTGCCCTTGGCAAAAGTTCCCACACATGGTCTAGCTGGTCTAAAGGCATTGCACTTTAGACTTTGATAGGTATTGTCAAGCTGACCTTCAGAGAGACCGTGCTAATTCACATTCCCAGCCATGTGCACCCCCAGCCCCCCAGCTACTTTCCCTGAGATGCATCCCAGAGCTGCTTGCACAGTAAGTGCTTTTACCCACTGAGCTATATTGCTGGCTATTCTGCACCCCCCTGCAGGTGCATCCTCTGAGCTGTAACCCCCAGCTTCACTCCCTCAAGCTGCACCCCAGTCCCTCTTCTTTAATGTTTATTGTTGACCTACACTGAAATCCAACACTTCATTTTTGTTTATTTTCTAGACTGAGAGCAAACAACCTTTTTCTTCATACTTCATTTGTATTTGTTCTGACTTTGGCATAACTTCAGGGGTATTGTTTTTCGCCGTAAGAGCGGTGTTTGTGTTAGAGATATGGTCTTTAAAAAACTAATCATCACTGGGTGTAGTGGTGCAGGTGACAGACTCAGGCAGATCTCTGTGAGTTCAAGGTCAGCCTAGTCTACACATCAGGTTCCAGGCTAGCAAGAGATTCATAGTGAGCCCCCGTCAAAAACAAACAAACCCCCCTATTTTCTTCTACTATATTCATTACTTGGTTATTTTTGCTCTTGTTTTGAGATAAGGTTGTCCTGGGACTCATAGGTAGTCCAAAGTAGGCCTGAACTCACGGCAATCCTACTGCCTCAACCTCCTCGGTGCTGCTAGGATTACAAGAGTGACCTCCCATGCCTAGCTTTATAGTCTTGGTGTGAAAGTCTCTCAGTTATCTCATTCCTTTATACAGTAATCAGGTTTTTTCAAAATAGAACCTCAATATGTGACCCAAGCTGGCCTTGCAACCACGATCCTCCTGCCCTAACCTCTCAGTGCTGAGATTGGGTGTGTGCCACTGTGCCCAGCTCAATGGTCTCTCTCTCTCTCTCTCTCTCTCTCTCTTTTTTTTTTGGATCTGACGAGTGAGGGTTTTTCAAGACAGGGTTTCTCTGTGTAGCTTTGCGCCTTTCCTGGAGCTCACTTGGTAGCCCAGGTTGGCCTCGAACTCACAGAGATCCGCCTGGCTCTGCCTCCCGAGTGCTGGGATTAAAGGCATGCGCCACCAATGCCCGGCTCAATGGTCTCTTTTTAACAGTTAGCCAGCTGCCAGTCCTGTTTCATGTATCCTGACGCTGTGCTGGACTCTTTTCTGACCTCTGTTCCCCAACAAGACCCGACTGCCCAGTAGTACTGGTTCACAGGTGCACAGCACCTTCCTGTTGCTTGGTTTCTTTCTCTTTTTACTGTTTGATTGAATTCATCTACAGATTCCTTGCAGATCTCTAGATGGGGAAGAAGGGGAAAGAACCAGGTCTTGAAGCTATTAAATTTTTGGGTGGGCTGGAGGGATGGCTCAGTAGGTAAAGGCACTTCTGAGTTCAATCCTTGGAACCCACGTGGTGGAAGGAGAAAACCAACTCTAAAAAGCTGTCCTCTGACTGCCACAAGCGCACCAAGGCTTATGTGAGCACACACGTGCGTGCGCACACACACAAAGACACAAAGTTCTATTTCTGGTGGGGACAGTGGACAATAGCAATGGAAACACAGTTCACAAATGGCCCTGATGATGATATTCCTAAGTCAATGGTAATGTGGAAGAGAAGGAAGTCTGGAAGAGGAAGATGAGCTGAGAGGAAAAGGAAATGTGGATGGAACATGCTGAGCTTAAGATACCTGAGTGCCATCAAGGTTACCATGACAACAGTGTATAGCTACTGTGAGTAACAAACCCAGAAAAGAAATCCAGGCTGGAGACACAGATTCAAAAGCACTTGACAAACCAGATGTGGTGGTGCACACCTGTTAATTCCAGCACTTGGTTGGGAGGCAGAAGCCAGAGACTATCACAAGTTTGAGAGCAGTCTGGTCTACATAACGAATTCTAGACCAGCCAGAGACACAGAGCAAGGACACTGTCTCAGAAAAAAAAAATAAGCGTCAGCTGAAGACATAAGCAGGAGATATCTCTAGAGACAGTCCAGAGAAGGAACAGGCTCTTAGGACATGGCCTCACTCAAAGGTTATGACTGGCTTCCTCTACTAGCTCACCTGTCTTGCAGATTTACATGGCCCTGCCCACAGGTCACAGCTTATCTCTGAGGACTGAAGGGAGACTACAGAAGGGAGATTTAATAGGGAAAGTGGGAATTTTATAATGTTATATATGCTCCATAAAAATGTGCTACCTGGCACTGATGGCCCTGTGCAGTGAAGTCCTGAGCTGATGTTGAGATAAACAGTCCCCAACAAGAAGGCAGGGCTGCTCAGAGTGTAGCCCATAAATCCTAAGAGGTCAGTGGGGAAAGGGTACAGGAGGAGCCTTGGTCCTTAGAGCAGGTGACATCTAGAGACAAGAAGGTGGAGTCCCATCCTTTGTCTCAGATGGGAGGGAGGGGGAGCTGATTTCTGGAACTCCACTCTAGCTGGGAGCTGCTATGTGCTCTCTCAGCAGTAAGTCAGGGCATAGTAACCAAATCCTGCCCAACACCTGTTTGTTTGTTTTTTCTTACCTGAACTGGCATTACTCTTTCTTGATATGACTTCATCCAACTATCCTTTTGCGATAAACCTTTCCAGAACTACATTCCATTAATACTGTGTTCTGGTAGGTTTCATAACTATTCTGGGACTAGCTCAGTGGTAAGAATACTTGCTGCTCTTGCAGAGAAAAAGGGTTTGGTTCCCAGAACCCACACAGCAGCCCATAATCATCCATAACTCCAGTTCAGGGCATACAGCGTTCATGGGCACCAGGCATTCATGTAGTGCACATATATATGTGTAAGCAAACACTCATACACAGAAAAATTAAATAATATAAAAAATAAAAACTTCCTTCAGAAAAACGAATGGCTTAGAAAATGCTTCTCTGCTTCCTTTTTGAAGATTTATGATGCTTCTTGACAACCTCTCCTGAAGCAAGGGCATGGACAGCATGAAATCCAAGACAAGAACCCAGTTAAGCCATAAACCTTCCTCCAAAAGAGCAGACAGAACAACATGCCATCCAGTCAGCCCCCAAAGCAACATGCTGTCCAAAGTGGCCAGCAGAGCAGGCAGGACTTTCTCCCCAGTGAGGCCTGGCCACAGCTCCTGACTAGGAACTCACAACTGGGCTACTGGACAAGAGGAAGGAGTCCAAGAGGGAAGGTGGATGGTGGCCAGGGCCTGGCACTATAAAAGTATACTACAGGCAAGAAGGAGGAAGACAGAGACAGGAGGAGGCATTGTCATTTAGGGCACAGAACACATGCCAGGGGTCCCTCCCTCCTGGGGCTGCTAGCCCCTGAATCTTCAATCAACAGCAGACACAGCTGACATTTGAGTCTGCATATAAGATTGCAGATGTTGAAAGGATGGTATTCTAGAAACTTCCAGAGTCTCACTACAGTTAAAAGAGGTCCACATCTTGTAAACTTGTGGGCAACAAGAGAAGAAGTTAGAATGTTAGAACCCAGCCGGGTGGTGGTGGCACACGCCTTTAATCCCAGCACTCGGGAGGCAGAGGCAGGAGGATCTCTGTGAGTTCGAGGCCAGCCTGGACTACCAAGTGAGCTCCAGGAAAGGCGCAAAGCTACACAGAGAAACCCTGCCTCGAAAAACCAAAAAAAAAAAAAAAAAAAAGAATGTTAGAACCTACGAGGCCTGAGTGAAGTCAAAGTCTGGGTCCAAAGGAAAATGCTATAGACAGGGGGCCGAGACCTGAGCTGGCCCTGCCCAAGATTTCCTAGGGGAAGAAAACCGGGAGAATCCAAACCATCGAGGTAGTTTGAGCACCAGAAACTCTCTGGAGGAGGGCAGACTGAATCTGGGTCTGACTCTCAGGGCTCTTCTAGAAGCTCAAGGAATGGACAAAGGGGCTGTGTGTCGGTGTCTGAGTTGCTTCTCACAAGCGGGTTTGCCTTCCTGCAAACCCCACTCTCAGCACAGCTGACTGGGAAAGTCTGCGACTGCGACAGCGCTCACGCGGAGGAAGTGCCCTGCCCTTGCTGTCACTAGAGGCCTCCTTTACGCCATCACTGTGCATCATTTCTGGGAAGCCGAGCCTCTCCTTCCTGAGATCTGTGACAGTCTGAGGACGTCACAGCAAACCACAGACCCAGAGGTTTTGCACTCCTGCGTGTAATCTGGACATCAGCCACTCTCCAGAGCCCTGCATCCCAGCACCCTGTGGAAACCTCCTGCCCAGCATTCATTCACTCTTGGGTCAAGAACCTTCATCCTCGGCAGTCCTGAAGAACACGAAAGTGTTCCTTTAGGGCCCAGCTTCTCTTTGTAGAACCTTTACTTCAGACTTGCTGGGGTCTCGCTCCTCTCTACCACTAAGACACAGCATGCTGCTCCCCTCTCCATCACTTCCATAGTCTGGTTCTAAAATCAATCTCAAGTGTTCATTCCCAAGTGCTCTCTCTCTGTCTCCCTCCCTCCCTCCCTCCTCCCTTCCTCTCTCCAAACAGTGTTGGGCATTAAACTCAGGGTTTGGAGCATGCTAAGCATCTGTTCAATCACTAAGATACATCCTCAGCTTTCATTTTCAATCGAGTCCCAAAGATTTAAATCAGGAGCCAGGCCTGAAGGCACAGACCTGTATTCCTAACTACTTGAGGAAGGCGGGTCACAAGTTCAAGGCCGGCCTGAGCAACTTTATGGAACTCTATATCAAAACAAAAAGTAAAAAGAGGACTGAGCATATAGCTTAGTAATGGAGTGCTTGACTAGCATGTGTGACCCTAGGTTTAATCTCTAATACTCCTATACACACAGGAACACAAGTGCACATGCACACATACATACACACACACATACACACACACACACACACAAACACACACACACACACACACATTAAATCAAGAGAGCTTTCAGCGGTGGAATTCCAAGCACTAGCAAAAGGCCAGGGAGTCTTCAAAAACAGGACATTCTTGGGCCCTCTGAAGTCACACCAGCCCTCTTTTTATCCCATCACCTGGCACCCTCTAGCTGTCTCCTCCGCTGGCACAGGGCCAGGACCCCTTGGACCTGTGCCATCACCCACAGCCATCTGGTCTCCCTCAGAAAGGCAAAAGAGCGCCAGCCTTGTTTACTCAGGAACAATTTACTGTAACAGTCACAGGACAGGTGTGGCTGGCTCCAGCCCAGACAGTGTGGCACACCACACCCTCTGTGCTGCATCACAGCTTACTCACTGGGACACAGCAGACTTCATGTGAGACGTAACAGGGCCATTAAGCCATAAGGCAGTCAGCCGTTGGATTTCAACACTTGTGGGCTATGCCGAGGTGAAAGAGGATGCACTGGCTAAACAGGTTGCTACGGGCAAAATTGTGAGGTCGAGAAAGATGGCGTCTTCCCACGGCTCCCCAGCCTCCTTTCCTGAATCTCCCAGAGCCAAAGCTCTGAGAAACAGCTTGGGCTTTGGAGCTGGCCAAACCAGAAGAAACCAGTTCTAACTTAGCCTTTGCTAGCTGCATGACCTTGACCAAGGCACACAGCTTTTTTGGTTTCAGCCTGCTCAACACAGCACAACAGTTTACAGCAGTGGTTCTCAACTTATGGGTCTAGACCCCTCTGGGGGATCAAAGGACTCTTTCATAGGGGTTGCCTAAGTCCATCAGAAAACACAGATACTTACAATTCATAATAATAGAAAAATTACAGTTAGGAAGTAGCAACAAAATAATTTTATGATTGGGGGTCACCACAACATGAGGAACTGTATTAAAGGGTCACAGCATTAGGAAGGTTGAGAACCACTGCTCTATGGCTTGAATTACAACTTAATAGTATATGAAAGGCAATGTGGACACTCTTGGCCAACACAGTGTGAGCTTGTTCTTCCCATCTCATCTTCCTTGTCCAGAAGGTCCTTGCCTTGGGATAGCAGAGGGGACAGCTTGAGGGTGTCAGGTGACAGGATACAAGAGGCCTTAGCACCCCAACCACTCTATTCTCTAAGCCAGGTTGTGTACCCTACAAACCTTCTTGTCCTTTGTGCAACCCCTATCAAAGTTCCTTCCTATCCACTGCAGTTATCTAATCGCACTGTTCACACAAAAGCAAGTCTGAGGACCCAAGTTCGAGAACACGTGAACACCACTTTGGTTCCGATATTAACTCCGGGAAGAAGTTTCAGTATTTGACAAAGCAAGGAGCTCAGTTGGTAGGCACTTGTCTAACATACACAAAGCCTTGAGTTCCATCCCCAACACTGCAAAAACAAGGCATGGTGGCACATGGCTGTGATCCCACCATTTGGGAGGCAGAAGTAGAAGGATCAGAAATTCAAGGCCATCTTTATCTACATAGCAAGCTCAAGGCCAGGCTGGGCTATGTAAGATCCTGTCTCAAAAACAGACAAGTAGAAACAGATCTAAAAAGAGTCTGAAATTTTGAACGAAAGAAAGGATGTGTACTGGTGTGGCTCTCCCAGAGGGTGAAGACATCAGAGTCACCTCCTTCCTGCAAGCCAGGTTTCCATGACTCTGAGCTGGAAAGGATTCAAAGTCACAGAACATCAGCTCAGACTGCTAGCTGTCACAACTCAGTCAACAACAGGTCCAGAGTGAACTTAGGAGGCTTTCGCTCCTGCTCTAGCCAGGAGTACTGCACTGCTGTTTTCTGGTTTTCCAACCCAAAGCTCTAACAGGACCTGGCTACAGTCAGAGCCTTTGCACAAGACCTTGGGAGGCTTGGGCCCCACTTTCAGTATAAACCTTTCTTCATAAAAATGATCCCAGTGAGGCCCAGTATACAAGAAGCAGAATGGTCCTCGATCTTGACCATTGAGTGATCAAGGAAGGGCCATCTAGGCTTTCCATTTACAGGATTGCAGAAGCAAATCATTATGGCCAAAATTGGCCTGGACATAATCAACTGGACAATATTATACTGACTACAAACTACAACTCATGTGGGACGCAGCAAGAAGTATTTTGCAGCCATGCCCGTGTCCTGTATCACCTTGCTGAAATGTCCTCGGAGAGCCAGGGCTATTGGCCCAGCCTGAAGTCTCAGGAGATGGATGCATCTTGGAGTGGAAAAGGCCAGCAAACAGTTGAGCAAGTGGTACGAAGAGGAACAAAAAAAGTCTAGGCAGCAGAGGGCCAGGGCCAGGTGGGGTTACCTAGCATAAGGTGTTGTTTTTGTTTTTGTTTTTCCATTTAAAAATTTTAGGTGTATGGGTGTTTTGCCTGCATGTATGTCTGTGCACCATGAAGAACCTGTGAGGGTCAGAAGAGGGTGTCCATCTCCAGATGGTTGTGAGCTGTCATATAGGCACTAGAAACCAAACCTGGGTCCTCTGGAAGAGCAGCCAATGCTCCTAACTGCTGAGCCATTGCTCTAGCTCCTCAATAAATACTTCTAAAGGGTATTGGTTAAGTGTCAGGCCTTTGCTTAGACCCAGGATATGAGAAGAAACAATACCAATGTAGCACTGCCAGAATCCCCTGTATGAAAGCAGGATCCAAAGCCAGCAGTCTAGATTGAAGACAACCTCAATGTCACTGCCAGTCATAGGTTCCCAGAAGAGCCACTAGCAGGTGAGGAGCAGAGCAGGAGCTGGCTCCCTTCCTGTGCCCCCCACCACTACATACACACACACACACACACAGAGCGCTACCAGAAAGTAGTTCCTTCTCTACTTACAGCTGTGAGCTGCAGACTACCTGCATCATCCTGAAAGCTCCAAAGAATGCATGGCATGTGCTGTCAGGCCAGGATTCACAGCAGCCCAAAATGGGATATTTCCAGAAAAAGAGGGGCAGTGGATCACCTTTGTCACCACATTTCTCTGATAGTGCATGGAAGGGAAAAGTTGAGAGAGCTATGGGGGCTAGAGAGATGGTTCAGTGATAAGAGTACTTACTGTTCTTGCAGAAGATCTGGGCTCATTTCCCAGCACCCACATGGTAGCTCATAGCCATCCTTAACTCCAGTTCCAGAAGTTCCATTGCCATCTTCTGACCTCCACAGGAACTAGGGATGCACATAGTACATATACACACAAGCAGGCAAAGCACTCACACATAAAAAAAGAGGGAGTTGTGAAGATACCTGGTGTTAAGAAGAGTGTCTACTTAACAGGGTGAAGTGGCCTGACATTAGAGTCATTTCAATAGCTGGGTGTACATGGTAAAGGTGCACAGCCAGCTGAAGTGAGAGCAGGAGCCAGAGGGCAGGGCAGTGGCTACGGGAGCTCTCCAGTATTTGCTGTCTTCGGGCCTCCATTTTCTTCATCAGAGTGCAGACAGAGGTGGTGGTGTGTGCATCAGTCTCTAGAGACATCTAACAGACTGTCAGGCTTCCAACAGCAGAAGCTCATCCCACATCCTGGAGACCACAGACAACAATCAGGTGTCAGCAAGGCCATACGCAAAAAGGCAGGAGAGGAATTTGTTCCTGGTGATAGATAGCTGGTTGTCCCTGGAGTAGTGAATGACAGCATGCAGAACCCCAATCCCTGCCTCCATCCCCATGGATGTCTTATAGAACACTGTCACTGGATCAGGATCTGCCACCGTATTCATCCGAACTTAGTTACATCTACAAAAACCGTATTTCCCAGTCAGAGGGGGGCTCAGTGGTTAAGAGCATTTATTGCCCTTGCCAAGGACTAGAGTTCAATTTCCAGCCTACAACCACCTGTAACTCCAACTCCAGGGGAAGTCTGAGGGGTGCTACTCAACCCAGACAGAGTACATCTTCAAGAGGGGCTTTAACATATCTGCTGCTCAGGACCTTGCATATACAGTGTTTCATATGAAGATGAACTTCTCTTCATTGTTTGTGGCCAGCAGCAGCCATACTGAGATTACACAATTATACCTGGGTCTTTCTTACATTTTAAGTCCAGGCAAGAAACTTCCTGGAACTAGAATTCCAGGAGTTAAGGACAGAATTGGAGTCCAGTGGGGTTATTACCACTCAATACCCCTTCACCATTATTCCACAATATCCACAGGCTGGAGGAAGTATCTGCTATAGTCACCTGGCTGTTTCTGTGATGTTGGGATCAAGCCCATTGTCTTGACATGCTAGACTATGTCACAAGCCTGTCATTTGTTATGAACAAAGCAAATACTGTGTTCACTTGAGTGGGTAGCCCTGTAAAGTAGTCCCTTATTGGGTCTGCATGGGAAGTTTACAGAACCATGCAAAGGCTGCAGCCAAGGACAACAGTCCCCTCAACTCAGTCCACAACACAACTAATTACAAGCCAGCAACTACAACACTCGTGACCACTGTCAGACATTAACCCCACTCTCTGGAACAGATTTGTTTCCTATGAGGATGTACTGTTTAGAGAGAAGGGGGACATCTGCTATGCCTCTAACCCCAGTCCTGGACAGATGGAGGAAGGAATATAGAGTGTGGAGCCAGCCAGGGCTTCACAGGAAGGATCCTGCTTTTGCTTCTCCTTCAGCGAAGGTTTAGACCCCTACCCACATGAAAGAAGTAGAAGGGAGAGCAATAACGCAGCAGGGAAAGGTGTCTGCCACCAAGTCTCATGACAACATGCTAGTGACACAAGTGAGTACAGGCTGAACACAACTGCATGTGCACGCACGTGCACGCACGCACACGCGCGCGCACACGCGCGCGCGCGCGCACACACACAGAGTAAGTAAAAATAGAAACAATTGTTTTTAATATCTCTTTTATGTGTGTGTGTGTGTGTGTGTGTGTGTGTATAAGCCACATGTGTGTGGGTACTTGAGGAAGCTAAGAAAAAGGAGTTGAATTCCTTGGAACCACTGGGTATGGATGCTGGGAACTGAATTATGGTTCTCTGGAAGAGCAGCAAACACTCTTAACATTTCTCCAGCCCTTTAAAAAAAAAGAAGAAGAAATTAAAAAAAAATGGATCAAGACTCAAGATTTAACCACTCTCTACCTAACAATAAATTCTAGATGGAAAAGTTGTTGAAATTTAAAAATTCAAATTAATAAATTAAGTACACTCAAAAGAACAAGAAGCCGCCAGGCAGTGGTGGTGCACGCTTTTAATCCCAGCACTTGGGAGGCAGAGGCAGGAGGATCTCTGTGAGTTCGAGGCCAGTCTGGTCTACAGAGCGAGATCCAGGAAAGGCACAAAGCTACACAAAGAAACCAAAAAAAAAAAAAAAAAAAAAAAAAAAAAAAAGAACAAGAAGCCATTTTTTATAATTTTAAGATAGGAAAGTATACTTTTTTCTAAACACTGGTCTTGTAACAGAAAAGACTATAAGGGAAAATATCTGAATGCCAAAAAATGTAAACTCTACAGGCAGAAGATTACTGCATAAGCAATACTGAAAGACAAATTCGGTAATTTATAGTTCATGAGTGTTAATAAGCAAAATAATCAGAAGGCTGGTTTGGAGATTGCTCAGTGATAGCATGCTTGCCCAGCATGCATATGTAAAGATGATTAACCTTAAGCCAGAAATGGTGGGGCAGGCCTATAATCCTAGCACTTGTGAGATGGATGCAAAAGGATCAGTTCAAGGTAGCCTCAGCTACAGAGCTTTTAGTTTGAAACGAGCTCAGACAACAAGAGACCCCAGTTCAACCTTTTATAGTCAAAGTTAAAACCAAACCCTGTCTATAAGCACTGACCCAGTACATATGAAGCTATGATCGATAGCAGCACTACAAAAGCAAACCAGTCCTATTGAAGTGACTGTCTCAGTTACTAGTCTAAGCATATTCCTTAGCCCAACTGAAGATCCTTCATAAAATCCCTCCAAATAGGTACCATTATTACCCTCCCTTACCAAGAACTAAGGGGCACAGGACTTACCCAAGGTCAAGCAGGCTAGCTCCACAGTCACAGTCTGAAGCATGGTGTTACCAGACCATGTCTCCCATCCGTCAGCTGGGGAACACATGGAAACACAAGACTCAGTGTTCTTAGAACCACAGAGAAACCACCAGGTGTGGTGGTACCCAAACACCTTTAACCCCATCACTCAAAAGGCAGAAGCAAGTGGATCTCTATGAGTTGGAGGCCAGCCTGATCTACCTAGTGAGTTCCAGGGTATACAGTGAGACACTGTCTCACAATCAACAACTTTGAGTGCACATAGTCATTACACATGGTACTGTGTTACACAGGACATTTTCACACAAGTACACTGTATACTGAGCACATTCCCCACCACTACCCTCCAATTTCTTACCCTGCTCTCATTAGGACCTTACATGTCATACATACATATATACACACATGATTTTATATATTTATATAAAACCTTCTAGAAATCACACATAAAAGAAAGCACAGCATGGTTTCTTTTTATGTTTGAGACTGGCTTAATTGGAGAAAGATTGGCTTAAATTTAACTGTGGAGCCCAGGCTAACCCAGCTTGACCTTCTTCCATTTGTTTGGGATTCTTTTTTTTTCTGTTTTGGTTTTTTTTTTGTTTTGTTTCTTTTTTTGGCGGGGGGGGTTTGAGACAGGGTTTCTCTGTGTAGCTTTGGGCCTTTCCTGGAACTCACTTGGTAGCCTAGGCTGGCCTCGAACTCACAGCTGCCTCTGCCTCCCAAGTGCTGGGATTAAAGGCGTGCGCCACCACCGCCCGGCTCTGTTTTAGTTTTTGAGACATCACTTCATGTAGTCCAGAAAGGCCTTGAAACCCACTATGTGCAGAAGTTAATCTAGAATTAGTATTATTATTTTATTTTATTTTTTGGTTTTTCAAGACAGGGTTTCTCTGTGTAGTTTTTGGTGCCTGTCCTGGATCTTGCTCTGTAGACCAAGCTGGCCTCGAACTTGCAGAGATTCGCCTGGCTCTGCCTCCAAGTGCTAGGATTAAAGGCATGCGCCACCACCACGCAGCTTAACCTAGAATTCTTGATATTCCATCTCCATGCCCTGAGTACTAGGATTATAGCTATGTGCCACTTGAAAGTCACATTCTTGAGGGAAGCTGGTTCCATGAACTGGTGTGGTAAATGTGCATATACTTTAACTCTGCTGTTCCATTTCTTAGAACCTTTCCCAAGGTAATAGTAGACAGAGGTACAGAGAAGTATATACAAGCATACTATGTATGTAACACCCAGAATATAGCAAATAAAAGTCACATTCAACCACTCAATGCTTAAGCAGTGTGTGTATACAAGGAACTGTTCCAAACAGGTGCTGAGAAGTACTAAAAAGGGGAAGAAAAACCATTCGCCTGGAGCTTGGATCCTATTGGAAGTAGGAAGGTAATAAACAAATGAGAAAGTATGCAATGAGTCAAACAGTATGAAATGTTACTGATAAAAGCAGGAGGGAAGAGATACAGGGACTTTCAAGATATTAAGTAAAGGGTCAGAGCATGTGCTGTTGACAACATGGATGAACTGATTAAATATTATGAAATAAATGCACTACGATGCAACCACTCAACGAAATAATTCCGTCATCTATTGCTGCATCCCACAAAGCTTGGTCCTAGAACCCTGACCAGGGGCACTAAGGGAATGAAGAAAGACAGATATCGGTACAGAAAACCTGGGGTCAGGCGAGCTGCATGCTCTCTGATGGAGTTGCACCCTGGAATCCCAGATTCCTTATTTGGTACAGCACAGGAGGCAAGAGGCTGATCTCAGTGGAGGAGTCTGTAAGACGCAGTCTCAGGCTGTAAACATTAGAGAGGAGGAAGGTGCAGTGGCTAGTTTTTGCCCACACTGATCAATTGTTAGTGAACACTCATACGTGAACCAGAGGAGGAAAGCTTAGCCAGTGCTCAGCCTGACCCATATGAGGAAAGGCTTTACCAATTTCCCATGGGTCCAAGGCTTTGGTCCTTGCCCATGTCAATCATACACATTCACTCAGCTTCTTATGAACTCAGGTAGGTTCACTGGCTTCTTATGATCTATTCTGTACTTGTTGACATGAAAAAGTGTCTGGTTTTTTGTTTTACATTTATTCATTATTTGTAGGACAGGTTCTATGTAGCCCTGACCAGCCTAAAACTGGCTGCTAGATAGACCAGGCTGGTCTTGAAACTCACAGAGATCCTCTTGCCTCTGCCTCAGGAGTGCTGATATTCAAGGCATGTGCCATGATGTCAGGCATGAAAAGGTGTATTTGTTGTTGTTTTATTTTATATTTATATATATATATGTATGTATGTATTTTGCCTCTGTGCATGTCTGTGTACCATGTGGTACAGTGCACCAGGAGGCCAGAAGGGGACGTCGGATCTTCTGGAACTGGAGTTGCAGCCAGTTCTGAGCTATCTTACAGGTACTAGGAAATAAACTCAGGTCTTCAGGAAAAGGGCTGAGCCATCTCTCCAGCCCCAAAAGGTATCTTTAACAGTCAAGTTAAATAAAATCAGCCATCAAGCCAGATGGGGTCCCAATGCTGAGAAAGGAAAGTGGACATAGGTTCCCAGTTGTTGTTTTGTTGTTGTTGTTGTTGTTGTTGTTGTTATGTGTGTGGGGGGGGGAGGATCTAGGAGTAGTTGGGGGAGATCATGATCAAAATATATTGTATGAAATTTTTTTTAAGATTTAATTTTATTTTATGTATACTGGTATATCACTTGCATGTGTTTCTGTATGAGGATGTTGGAACCCCTGGAACTGGAGTTATACAGACAGTTGTAAGCTGTCATGTGAGTGCTGGGAATTCAACTCAGCCAGTGCTCTTAACCGCTGAGCCATCTCTCCAGCCTTGATTTTTTTTTTTTCCAAGACAGGGTTTCTCTGTGTAGCCCTGGCTGTCCTTGAACTCAGAGATCCACCTGCTCAGAGATCCACCTGCCTCTGCCTCCCAAGTGCTAGGATTAAAGGCTGAGCCACCATAGCCTGAGGGAAAAAAAAATTCAATTAAAAAATTAAAATAGCTAGGCGATGGTGATGCACACCTTTAATCCTACCACTCAGGGGACAAAGGCAGGCAGATCTCTGTGAGTTCTAGGACAGCCTGGTCTACTGAAGGAATTCCAGGACAGCCAGGACTACACAGAGAAACCCTGTCTTGAAAAACAAAAATAAATAAAATAAAATAAAATCATCCAGATGTGATGATATTTGCCTGTGATCCTAGCCATCAGGTGGCCCAGGCCAAGAGGATCTAAAGTTTGAGGCCAGCCTGGACTACACAGCAAGACCTGGTCTCAAGACAAGCAAAATCACAGAAGGGTCCATGCTCATAATCTACTAATAGCTGGGAGAGAGAAGCAACCCATAGAAAAGCAGAAATATTAACAGAGGTCTAGGCAGAATGCCAAACCAGTGGCCCTCCCACCCACTCCCTCCACCTCTACTGTGTTCCAGAGGGAACTTAAGGACAGCGAAGGCAAACCTTCGAGTCATTTCACAGTCCCCATGCTCCTCCTCTTCCCAGAAACCAGGCTGCTGAAGGGTGAGAGAGAGTCTGAGGAAGGTGAAGGCAGCCGTCAAGCAATCTGGACAGGATGAGGAAGACAGGTCCAGGAAGATCCCTAGGGTATGAAGCCAGGCCATTTAGCTCCTTATTCTTCCTCTTGAGCTCCAGATACTTGCAGGAAGCAAGACTGACACATCACACGGAGGAGGCAACAGGCCACGGGGGACCAGAGCTTCTCCCCTAGCACACAGTGTCCAATTCTGTGGAGGTGAGCACAAGTAGGAGACCTAGCAGAACTGCTCCTATCTTCCCCTCCTCCACACAAGTCATGAGCTATTTTGGTAAAGTTAACTCCTGATCAGCCCCTATACCTACTGCCTTGCCACAGCTGCCCCAGAGATGCAGGACTTCCTCACCAGGGCCGTCCAGGAAGCAGCTTGGAGCCAAGTGTGGTGACTTACACCAGGAGCACTTGAGAGGCTGAGCAAGAGGACTAACATAAATTTGAGGCTAGCTTAGGTGAGCTCCAGGGCAATCCAAGCTACAGAGAGAGACACTGTTGTAAAAAAAAAAAAAATTTAATGGGGGTCAGTAAGACATCATCAAGCCTGCCAACCTGAGTTCAATTTCAGAATTTCAGTCACTGGAACTCACATGATGAAAAGAGAGAACCTGCATAAACAAGTTGTCCTCTGACCTCCACATACAAGCTGTGGTACACACACATATGTGTATACACACACACAATAACAACAGTAATAATAATCAATAATAATAGTAATTTTTTTAATAAAAGAGTGAGATTAAGGGTATAGCTCAGTTGGTTGAGTACTTGCCTAGCATACATGAAACCTTGAATTCAATCCCCAGTACCACTTAAAAGTGGGCATGGTAGCAGTCACTTGTTAATTCCAGCAGTTGAAAAATGGAGACAAGATCAGAAGTTCAGAGTCATCCTCAGTTACACAAAGATTTCAAGGCCAGCCTGAGCTATCTGAGGCTCTACCAGGAAAAAAAAAGAAAGGAAGGAAGAAAGAAAGAGAGAAAAAAGGAAAAATTTTTTTAAAAATTAATAAAACCTATCTGGGAAAATGACAAAAGTCACTTTTATATTCTCTTTTAGGCTACTTTCTGAATTTAGGAGCCCAAGTATCGTTAGGGTCCAGCTGCTCTACTGACCATTCTTTACACAGGCTTGATTTAGGAAGAGAAACCAGATTCTCCTAGGCTGTGACACAGAAGTCTCTACGTAGTTCCAGACCAGGGCCTCGGGTCCTGTCTGACTTCTGCTCTCTTCTGTGCGCTTTCAGTAGGACAGACAACAGACAACAACAATGCATCCACCAGGCCTCTAACACGCTCAGCTGGAAGAAAGCATCTACTGAGATAGGACATGAGTCACAGGTAAGCCAGAAAAAAACCAGGCACAATTCACTTCTCCGGCAGACTGTTTCTCTCCCCCTCTGCTGCCTTTGTTGAACATGTACACACTGAGCAGATATCATGCTCATTACTGTGGGATAAAACCATGAGACGCTTCCTTCCTTCAAGAATTCTTTCCAGTAATGCCAGGTGTGGCGGTCCATGCTCTCAATCCCAGCATTCCTGAGGCAGAGGCAGACGGATCTCTGTGAGAGTTCGAGGCCAGGCTGGGCTACACAGAGAGTCCCAGGACAGCCAGGGCTATTCAGAGAGAATGTGTCTCAAAAACAAACAAACAAGCAAAAAAAAAAAAAAAAACCCACAACAACAACAACAAAAAGACACTTTTTGCTCTGATCCCTCCCAACCTCTGGCTCTTACAATCTTTCCACCCTCCTCTTATGTGATGGTCCCTGAGTGAGTTGGAACATGCTGTCTGATTTTGCTTTTTTCTTTTTCTTTTATGGATACAGATGTTTTGCTTGCTGTCTGTACATCATGTGTATGCAATGCCTGAAGAGGCAAAAAAGGGCACTGGATCCCTGGGACTGGAGTTACAGGCAGTTGCAAGCCACTATGTAGGTACTGAAAAATGAATCTAGGTCCTCTGGAAGAGCAGTCAGTGCTCTTAACTGCCAAGCCATCTCCCCAGCCCCAATTCTGAAATACTGGGATCAGAGGTGTGCACTCTCCCTCCCATCTAGCTCTTCAGCTTGCTATCTGTAAAATGGACAGTACAACCCATCTCTTTCCTAGGTGCAATCAGAACACAGGGTGAAAGGTCTCTGTAAGAGGAGCTAAGCTGCGTATTGTGGCATGGGCCTGGAATCTCAACATGAGGATGGCTGAGACAGAAGGATCATGAGAGACCAGCCTGGGTTACACAATGAAAAAGGAAAAGGAGCAAAGCACTGTGCTGCCTGAGCAGATATTGAAAGCCTTATAGGCCACAATTCAGGTGGAACTGTGGAAGACTGCTGATTCTAAACTGAGGCCCTGAACTAGGCTCTTACAGGAGGAAAATGATATCCAGTTGCTCACAGGAAGAACTGAAGCAATATGAAAGAGAGCTCAGGGAAGAGAGGGCAGCTAGAGTAGAGGAAGAAGGCTTTCACTAGAGCAGAGGAAACAGACACAAACCCTACAGGTAAGTCTCAAGTATGCTGGGCAGCCACCAGGGCCTGCATTTAAACCTGCTTCCCAATGCCAAAATCTCCTGTAGGTCTCAAAAGCACTGGTTTGCAATGGCAGATGACATTAAGGCCCTCCATGTAAGCATTTGGGTTCTGCCCCTTCCTATGATATCTGGTCTGTGAATGTTTCTTTTGTTTGTTTTGTTTCAGACAGGGTTTCTCTGTGTAGCCATGACTATCCTAGAACTCACTCTGTAGACCAGGCTGGCCTCAGACTCATGTAGATCCACCTGCCTCTGCCTCCCAAGTGCTGGAGCTAAAGCCATGTGCCACCATGCCCAGAAAAAGTTCAATTTTTTTCCCAAAAACTTCAAAATCATTAACCTGACAGCTAACAGAGCAAGCTGGCTGGCAACCTTAGTGTCAGTAAATTGAGCACAAAGAGTCAAGCTGGGCATGCAGCTGGTAATCTAGAATACAGGTCTGAGTGGACTATGGAATCTGATCAAAAAAGAGAAGGGTGGGGGCTGGAGAGATGGCTCAGCAGTTAAGAGCACTGGCTGTTCTTCCAGAGGTCCTGAGTTCAATTCTCAGCAACCACATGGTGGCTCACAACCATCTGTAATGAGATCTGGTGCCCTCTTCTGGCATGCAAGCATGCATGTAGGCAGAACACTGTATACATAATAAATAAATAAATCTTTAAAAAAAAAAGAAAGAAAGAAAAAAGAAAAGGGAAGTGGGGACATGAAAGCACAATAGTACGCAATGACAGGGCATCCTTGGAAACTGTAGCAGTCACCAGGGCCACTCTCTTCGTTTGGAGAGCACATGTGCCTCACACGGGACAGACGACCTGCCTAGACTATCCTATCTGTTGTCACACTCTCCAGCCTTCCAGAGAGCACGCAGTCTCGGCAAGTACTGTTTTACTGATTCCTCTCAGCTTACGTAAAGTCCAAGCTACACAGAAAAGCACACAGCACATCTCCAAGAGGGTTAGTGACAGCCTCTCTCATGTCTCTTTGGCACATCAAAGTCCCTGTTCTTGCTATAAACTCAAAGACCATTCCAGGCAATGGTCTGGAACCTACTGCAAACCTGGAACCCACCACCACAGGATGGCCAGCCAGTCTTCCACTACTGAGATAGGATCTCACTATATAGCCCAGACCCTTCGGCTTCAGCTTCTCCAGGCACGTGTTACCAAGGCCTGGCCTCTTTCTTACTTCTTTCTGTGCTTCACTGGTAGATTCCCACCCGAGAGTTAGTACTCTCATGTCCCTTCTCAAAATCCAGAGCCACTCCAGATTCAGATTCAATCCAGCCCTAAGCTCCTACAGCTGTGGAGGCCAGCTCCTACGCCTGGATCAGAAGGAGGGGAATGCTCCCTCCCTCCCTCCAACCACCTTAAGGGAGCTCCAAGACTACTGCAGGCATCCACATAGGAAGCATGTTTAAAGACAAACTAGCTGACCCAATGGCTCAATGAGGTAAGGGCACTGTTAAGTCTGACTATCTGAATTTGATCCTCAAGAGCCAACTCCTGCAAGTTGTCCTCTGATGTCCACAAGTGCACTGTGTCACCTGCATGTCACTCCACCCTCTACCCCACGCATACAAAATGGATAAATAAAAAGGTAATAATTTCTAAAAGATAAAATAGCTGAATCGACTATGTTTTGAAGAGCTGGAGAGCACTTGCCACCAAGACTGACACCCTGAGTTTAGTTCCAGGACCCACATGGTAGGAGAAGACTGATTCCACAAAGCTATTCTCTGACCACCACACATATGTGCTGTTACACACACCTCTAAAATTTAAAAATTAAAAATGTAATTAAAAAGATTGTAGAGACTGTAGAGATGGTTCAGTTAAAACTACTTGTTGCTAATCCCAGAACTCAGGAGACAGAGGCAGGCAGATCTCTGAGTTTGAGGCCAGCCTGATCTATATAATGAGTTCCAGGACAAAGCCAGAGTTACATAATGAGACCCTGTCTTTAAAATAGCCTAATAATAATAATTTAAACAACAACAGAAAACAGGCTCCTGAGGAGGGAAAAAGAAGCATGCAGCACACCAAATACACACACACACACACACACACACACACACACACACACACACACACATACACACACACACACACACACAGCATCAGGCAACCTCCCTGGAGCTCTGCATGTTAACTACCAGATCCTTTCTATATGACAAAAGTTTATCCCTTAAAAAGGCAAGAACATCTTTAGTCCCAGCACTCGGGAGGCGGATCTCTGCGAGTTAGAGGCCAGCCTGGTCTACAGAACGAGATCCAGGACAGGCACCAAAACTACACAGAGAAACCCTATCTTTTTTTTTTTTTCCTTTTTTTCTTTTTTTTTTCCCCGGAGGTGAGGACCGAACCCAGGGCCTTGCGCTTGCCTAGCAAGCGCTCTACCACTGAGCTAAATCCCCAACCCGAAACCTGTCTTGAAAAACCAAAAAGCAAGAATGCTGAGAGAGGGCCAATGAAATGGCTCAGTGAGTAAAAGTGCTTACATCCAGTCTGATGGACCTGAGTTTGATCCTGTAAACTCACAAGTGAAAAGAGAGAGCCAATTCCCAATTGCTGTTCTATGACTCCCACACATGTACCATGGTACTTGTGCACCTCCACATCCATACAAACACATTAATGCTTTTAAAAGTGAACAAAAAAGGAGGTAGGAAGGGAGGGCAGGGGAGGGACAGGAGGCAGCAGCTGGACTGTTTCAGTGATCTCTGTGGTTATTAAGGACCTGTCCTGAGATGCTTGCCCAGTCCTCTTTACTCTCCATCTACCGTTCTGTTCTCAGGTGATCTCAGGACTCAGCCTTTGGTTTCAAC
>CABHPH010131450.1:0-22290 GCA_902168325.1 Peromyscus nudipes
GGGACTTTTTAAATTAGCATGTTACATACATTTATATAATTTTTAGTTCCCTGAATATGTTACTGAAAGCTATAGTATAGACTGGAAGATTTAGTTCATGGAATTTTACTTCTCTATAGGACTATATGAGTTTTCAGTGTTTCACTCACCTGAGCAATGAAATTATCTTATACAAATCCAAGCCATCAAAAGTCAATATTTAATTTGATTATATCATTTACATATGAAACTAAATAAATTATATTAACTTCATGCTTAATCAGACAGCTATAATTTAATCATATACTGAGTAATCACAAAACATTTCATTTTAATATATTATTTTAAATAAATCTGTTACATCTTTAAGCATATCCAAAGGAATCAGGGCAAAGTAACTTAATATCTATTCTTTTCTGAAATTAGAAACTATAAATTAAAAAAATCAGTGACAACAATGCTGAGCTTCTGTCTCCTCAGTTATCTCCAATGGATAAAAATTCTGTTACAGACCAGTGATCTAAGGGTCCTAGGTATACAAATAATCTAGCAACAACAAAAGTCTAGACAGCTCGTGGCTGCCAACGCTAGAATTCTATTTCTAGAGACTCATTGAATAAAACTGAAAGAAAGAAAGAAAAAAATAGAGCATTTAAAAGAAGCTGGTACAAAATATGTTTTATCTCCACTTAAAATTTAAAATGTGTGCTCATTACAAAGTATGGCTATTCGCTTGAGACATAATCTCCTTTGTATATAGAATGGCTACTGATTTTAATTTCCTCCACTATTGAAAATTTCATGAATTGATTTCATTAGCACATTAAATCTGCATAGCATTTAGATTGCCCATTTCTTTTAACACAAACTAAAGTTAAAAAATTTCCTCTGTTGTTTGAGATTTCGTTTGGGTAGATTGGGTTCTGACTGATTGCCTGCTCTTCATTACCTCATCACACATTGCATTGATTAAGATTAAAGCGGCTATACTTTCATATTCCCAGTGTCTTATTTAAAGTTTAGTCAAACTTTTATTCATTTTAGAAATTGTGCATTATACATACATGAAAATAGATTCCAAAAAATTATTTCAGCCTATAATGTATTCATAAGCTCTTGAGTTTTCACCTTTTCTGGACTAACTAACATCTTTCATTTAGGGAAGCTACTAAACAGCAGCTCTGATCTTTACCATGAATGATAGTTGCTTGGAGATGATAAAAGTAAGTTTCTAAGTCCATCACCTGAAAAAAGAGGTCATTTTCTGTCTGAGGGACTTGCACTGAATATTTAGAGAGTTTATGTCTGCATTTCAGAGTGGGCTAGGGATTGAATTACCGCTATTGCAATACTTCCACTGAAAACTACAATCACAGTCATTTTGATTTGATGGGGTGGTTTCTTTAATCGTACTTTGGGTCCGAATTATCTCAAGTGTATGGATCAAAAATTGTGATTATAGTCATTCAAGACAAAAAATGAGTAGCCATATTAAATTAATCTAAAAATAATGATGCATTTGAAATTAAATAAAAGCATCATAAATGTTCATATTTATGGTAATTCTAATGATTAAAATTTTATTGCTCAAATGTATTATAACATAGTTAATAGTAAGTATAGTTTAACATACATTTATTATATATCATGTGCTAAGAACCTTATTCATGTGATAGTATTTAATCATTATGAGATTTTCTTCATAAATATTTTATTAGTATTTGATCAAACTGTATACTGAATTTTAAAAGAGATTTATAAATCCAAGTTTGACTCTTGTTGAAGTGCATGTCACTAAGACAAATTTAAAATGTCTCTTTAAAAATAGATGTAGTTTATTCTACGTCATCTTCCTAGGATTCAAGAATATCATAAATGTCAAAGAAAGTTAAAATTGAAGAGATGGTTAAAGTGAGAATTTCTTTTTGTCTTATTTCTTTGATGTGTTCAAATTCATTCAGTTGTTATGCTGGTTCTTAGGAGAATGGCATGAAAAGTAAGAAACCTATTCTTTCATCATAAATTGGGTGATTTAGTGATATTGCAGTTTTTCAGGTTTAGATTAACCCTGATTACAAGGAATGTTTAATTACACTATCTTTGAAATCAAAGATAACAAGAAAACATAAATGATTGAAAACCACTTTTCCCTACATCGAAGTCTCAACTGGCATTTCATTTAGAAGAATTTCTTATTTTTTTTATAATTTAATTTAATTTTACATATCAGCCACGGATTCCCGTTCTCCCCCCTTCCCCCTCCCCTGCCTTCCCCCAATCCCCCCCCATTCCCATTTCCTCCAGGGCAAAGACTCCCCTGAGGATTGAGATAAACTTGGTAGATTCAGTCCAGGCAGGTCCAGTCCTCTCCTCCCAGGCTGAGCCAAGTGTCCCTGTATAAGCCCCAGGTTTCAAACAGCCAACTCATGCGCTGAGTACAGGACCCAGTCCCATTGCCTGGATGCCTCCCAAACAGATCAAGCTAATCAACTGTCTCACTTATCCAGAGGGCCTGATCCAGTTGGGGGCTCCTCAGCTATTGGTTCATAGTTCATGTGTTTCCATTCATTTGGGTATTTGTGCCTGTGCTTTATCCAACCTTGGTCTCAACAATTCTTGCTCATACAAACCCTCCTCTTTCTCGCTGCCAATTGGACTCCTGGAGCTCCACCTGGGGCCTGGCTGTGGATCTCTGCATCCGGTTCCCTCAGTCAGTGGATGGGGTTTCTAGCACAACAATTAGGGTGTTTGGCTATCCTATCACCAGAGTAGGTCAATTCGGGTTGTCTCTCGACCATTGCCAGCAGTCTATTGTGGGGGCATCTTTGTGGATTTCTGTGGGCCTCTCTAGCACTTTGCTTCTTCCTATTCTCATGTGGTCTTCCTTTATTCCTTGTTTTCCCTCTCTGTTCTTGATTCAGCTGGGATCACCCACTCCCCTAAGCTCTCTTTCCCTCGACCCTTGCCCTTCATTACCCCCACTCACGTCCATGTTGTTCATGTAGCTCTCATCCATTTCTCTGTCATTGGGTGATCCCTGTGTTTTTCTTGGGGTCCTACTCACAACTCCAGGGAGGCTACCTAGAAGAATTTCTTGAAACTTGGAACCTTATCAAATTTTCCATCAGGCTGGGTTCTGTATTGTGACTTGAAAAACATCTCTTATTTTAAAGAAAACATAGTATTATCTCATTGGGATGTAGTTGCTCACCCGGTGGAATCAGGAAGGCTACAAAGTCAGACCATTACTATACATGAGCAGATCTAGTTACAAGGAAGGGACTTAGTTCAAAGGACTTCCATCATAGGTTTCAAGTTTGATAATGGGAGATGGGATATATTATTGCCTCACAAAATATTTAAAATAAAAGTCTATGTATGATAATGTTGTATTAAAGTAGCGAAATGAGGAGCTGGGAAGATGATCCAGTCTGCTCTAGAGAGGTCTCAAAGTTTGCTTCTGAGGACCCACATGGAGACACACATTGAACTATCACTGCAGTTCCACACAATCCAATCTCTCTCACTTCCACAGGCACCAGGTATGCATGTGATGCATAGGAATATGTTCAGGTAAATCATCCACAAACTTAAATGTTTTTTTTAAATCAATACATTTGTGAGAGAAGGGCATTAAGTGAGCAGATATTCAGTCCTTCATTCCCAATGACTTTCCCTCTTAGCTTATTATCCCATTTCTCAAATGGTCTAATAAAATATTAACAGCTGCTTTATGTTCAATTTCCAATGCCAAAGATTAAGTCATGTTCAAATGAAATTCAGGAAGAGGCCCACAGGGACTCCTGATACACTCATATGCAGTTTACCATCATACAGTTACTTTCTCATCCTGTTTGTTGTTGTTGCTATTGTCAACTTGACACAACTAGAGTTACCTATGAACAGGATCCTTAATTAAGAAAATGCCTCTATCAGATTGCCTGTAAGCCAGTCTGTAATGCATTTTCTTGATTAATAATTAATGTGGGTGGGGTCATCCATGGAAGGGGTAACACTCTCAGGGTTTGAGGTCATGGGCAAGGCATGAGGAGTAAGCCAGTAAGCAGTATTCCTCCATGATCCCTGAGTCCCTGCCTCAGTTACTGTTTCCAGGTCCCTACTTTGAGTTTCTGTCCTGAGTTGCCTTCAAGATGGTCTTTAACTGAAAAATGAAATGAACTCTTTCTTTTCCGAGATGCTTTTAGTTCATGTTTTATCGCTTAAGAGATTCACAACAGTTCTGTTTCAAATGATCCATGTACAAATGTCCTAAAATGTATTGGAATTAGGTTTTAGCACTACCTTAAAAAGCTGGGTTCAGATCAGCTTGGAAAATTGGTGTGAAGCTACTATTAATGTGTCTATCATTTTTAACTTTAAACTTTCCCATTCCCAGATGTTGCAGGATCTTGTGGAATTCAAAAAAAAATAATCTTGGATTAGGGAGCAAAGCCAGTGAGCAGTTGACAGGAAATAGTCATAGAGAGGATGGAAGAGCCAGAAATATGGATAGAGAGACACACATGGAGGAGGAGGGGGGGACTTAGAGATTCCCGGTCTTCTAGATTTGGGAAGAGTAGAGAGACATGCTTCTATTTCTGGGTCTCTGGCCATGAAGGAAGTCCAGGTGGTTGCTTCTAGGCTGCCCTGTTCTAGCAGATTTGCACTGTAACATCTGACTCCCTGAGTCTTTACTGGTAAATAGAAACTTAGCTAAAACCTACATTTGACAGCCACAGTCGAGCTGGTGTCAAGCTGCTTCCTGGTGGGACAGGAAATCATGCCAGGCTCTTGTCTGAGAAGCAGGGTGTGGACTATGGGGCTGCTGCGCAAGGATGGTAGTTCAGTAGATTAAGGTGCAGCCACTAAGCCAACAGAAAACCGATACACACAACCATAACTTACTTCTTATTAATTCATATTTAATAAAAGAATATAGGGGAATAGAAGTGATATAAGATAAAATTTTGTCTGTGCATTAATTAAAAATTAATGTAGCTCAAAAAATTTGTTTCTATCACATACAAATGCTCAGTTTTTCCACTATGAGATCACTATATAATATGTACTATGTATTATATATTATGTGATTCCTCAATGTTTTGTTATATATGTATTAATATGTTGAGATATCACTGAAATGGAATAAGAATCAATTGTTTTACTTTAGAATATTACATGCAGATCAGCACGTCCCCTCCAGTCTTTCCTATACCTCATATGAATATTACATGCATATCAGCATGTCCCCTCCAGTCTTTCCTGTACCTCATATGAATATTTTATGAAGTGTGAGGAGCCCTAAACTGTAAGAGTCATGTGTAGATAAGGTGAATAACATCATGTAAAAGTTAAAAATTAAGTTGATTATTAATGTTTGTTAACAATCCCACACTATTTCAAGGAACTGCTTAAGCCTGGGCTGTATTTCTATAAGGTAGAATATAGTGATATTTTATTTGTACTGAAATGTGATTCGTATGTTAATAAATAAAGTTTCTGATTCAGAGGTTCTGACTGGTGTCTTTGAGTCTGAATGTTCTGTAAATATCCACAGTGATGTTTGTGAATACCAGAGACTCATTTACAGAAGCATTCAAGCACTTCGTTTTCTATGCTTCTCAATGTAGTGATAGGAAGGCCTTGCTTCCATGGCATTGATGAGCAATAAGCTATAAACAATTCCTATAGAGAAATGCATTTCAAGTATTTCAAGCAGCAGACACAGTTTCAAACAGGGTAGTCTAGTTCCTGTGACTAGATAGGCTTTACTAATATCAAGCACATAGTTAAAAATCAATGTACAACACACAACCCAAAAACCTTTGTACACATTTACAAGAAAGATTCTACTCTATCTGAGAAGTATAGCATGGACTAATTGCAGAATAGTCACATGATTAATTATTAAAAACAAAAACATATTAATTTCATGGAAGAATTCTAATAAAGGAACTGTAATGAAAGACAGACATTATGAAAACAAAATGTAATAGTTTAATTATAAGAATATACAAGCCCTGTAGACTGGAATATATTATAAGAACCAGTGCACAGCAAAGAAAAAATATTTTAAATTATTTCAATCTGTTTGAATCAGAGAGATTTACAAAGAAAACATTTGTTTTACTAAGTAAACATGTCAAAGACAAACTTTTTAGCAGAAAAAATTGAACTATGATTAGTTCAGACAACATAAAATAAAATAAAAGTTCACTGTGAATAATAGATTCAAACATTAGAACCAAGAGATAAAAATGAAATAGCTCTAAAACAAAATAGCAATATATTCATGGGATGTGTATAGATTACATAAATTTACACTAAGCTATGTTACATGAAGAACTTACCCCTGGATCTTGTTATCATCAGTGACTCCTGGAACAAATCCTACATGGATACCAAAGAGCAACCATACATGTAATGGATAATAGAACTTAAAGGGAAGCAAAAACCTTTGTTTCTGTTTAGAACACAAAAGCTGTATGCTCCCAGGATAGAGACAAAAACAACCAAAGATATCAAAACTCGATATTTCTGTGAAATTTAAAAAAATTCATATATAAACCAAGTGTAAAAATAAGCTATTGACATGATTATCTTTACTTCGTTTGAGTAAAAACCAACTTTTTGTTTGTTTCTTTTTTTAACTTTGTTTTGCTTGCTTCTTTGTGTCTCCTTTTGGTAGACACACACACAGATACCCCCCACACTCATATGTGTTCAAAATTAATGTGGTTCTATGATAAGAAGTTAAATAAATATAGGAAGGCATGAATGAGCCATAAAAACAAGACCCTTCTGTATAAACTAAGCTGAACTTACTGAAACAGGTCCTTAGTCTCTCAATAAAGTCTAATTGGATCTTCTCAGACTTCCTGGATAGCAAGGTTGCCTCTTTTTTCAATGAGGATAAATGCCCTTCGTCCTGTTAAAGAATGGAGTCTCATTTTCACCATTCTCCAATCTCTCTTGGATGGCGCCGTTATTTTACAGAGCAATCAAAGTAGCCTCCAGCTGTTTGGGGCTCGGTGTTACCAGCCAGGAATGCTGTTTCTGTGGCTCACCCAGCAGTTTTCATTTTCTCATTTAATTATGAAGGAATGTGTCCTTATCTATTTCTTCCCTACTTCCTTCCCTAGGCAAAAACATGATTACACAGATTTTTATGAAAGCTAACATTAAACTCTATTTTTCTGTGGTGCAACTAGTTACAGTCAAGGCTTAATAATAAGCTGCTACTTGTACAACATCTCAAATACTGCACTTGAAATTATGTTCATGTATATTGGGCATACCAAGACACTTATCATTGAGTCAATTTTAGTTACTATTAGTGAATTATTTCACTTGTAAATTGGAATATGTTTATACTGTTACAGTTAAGGTTGATACATTGAAAATAATATGTTCATGTTGCAAAAATACACAGTAAACTTTCAATAATCCATTTGAAATAAACATAAAGTACATTAGAGCTAAATTCTAGAAATTACTAAAATTGCACAAATATTTTAATAAACAAAACATTTGTATGTGAACTTTTCCTTTACACATACAGAAGTTTTGTAGCACATCTAATAACTTTTTCAGTTTCGGGGGACTGTCATAGCTTATTAGTCATCTCAGGTTCTTACAATGTTATTCTTAGCTCATGGAGGCCAGCTACTTTTTTGTGTCATACATCCTTTATTCATCTCCACTCACAGGTTTCTGATAATATGATATCTTATTCTAAGATTATCATAAGCTTTTCCAGTACAATTCTGATTAAATTATGTCTTATGGAACCTAACAATCATGAAAGTCTCTGTCTCTTTCATTTTCTATATTCTATTGGCAGAACAAAGGGGGAGATTTCACCATATTCAGAGGTGGAATATTTTTCGACCCCTGGTACAAAGATGCCATCTCGTAACTATCCACATGATGGGTCAGACAGGACAATCATTTCCCTCAAAATATTAGCCCTGCACTTCAGATAATCAGGTAGAGCAAAAAGTGTGCAAATAATCGCTTAATACCTATGAGATTCATTTTTTTTAAAAATCTCTTCAAGTCTATTAATTTGAACAAATTACATATGCTAATTTCATTCAAATGTGTCCTTGTTGAAATATACATTTTAGATACCATCTTAAGTCCTGAACTTGGGACTGTGCAGATGGCTTACTCTTAGAAGGCTGACCAATTAAAAGTGTTTACTGTGCCTGCAGAGGGACCAAGTTCAGTTTCTAGCACCCATTTCAGTGGGTTCACAACTGTCTATTAACCTGGCTCAAGGAGCTCCAAATCATCTGGTCTTCATGAACAGTGCACTCAAGTTCAATACACGCACACACACACACACACACACACACACACACACAAATATACACACACACCTTAAAAAGTAAAAGTAAAATATTGACTTTAAGTCATGTTCAAAGATAGGAACTAACTTGATTAAATATACAAATTTGATGTTATCTTCAATAAAGAGTAAAATAAACCTTAAATTGGACACAAAATACTTGAACTGAGTGTATCACAAATAACTGTCCTTAAAAAAATAAATTGAAGAGTATTTCTGGAAGTTATTAAAAAAAGATTTCATTCAATCATTCTAAATTAAGGCCAGAAGGAGATTTGGTTAAAATAATACAGGATATTCATATACATTCTATATTTATACTTCCTTGAGCTAAAAATCAATTGAGGCTAAATGATCACATTTATTTTTACATGATGAGCGATGTGAAGATAATGACAAATGTAATTTCCTATCTTATTCTTTTTCAAATATTAAGCATAAAGTATACAAGCAGAACATGAATTTGAGAAGTCAATATTTAATGCGAACAATAACAACTTTAAGATGTTTCTGTCCCCAGGACAATTTTGTGGAAAATGTAAAGCTAGCATCTTAATAGTCTCACACTGGACTGTGGCATAACAAGGACAGGAGAAAATATTTCCAAATTAAGGGCCTACTTGATTCTTGAAAGCCAATCAGTGTTGCCTTGTGCCATTTTGGACAGTTCTGTGTAGGTTTGTGTATGTATGTGTGTGTGTGTGTGTGTGTGTGTGTGTGTGTTCATGAGTGTTTAGGTTGACAAGTACATGTGCATGTGTGTGACTTATAATTCTCAAGGGCGGATGTTGACAATACATGTCTTCCTCCTTATCACTCTCTGTCTCATTATTGTAAAAACAGTTTCTCAGAACTTCTGTCACTCACTGATTTGGCTACAGTAGCTGACCAGCAAACCCGGGAATCCATCTGTCTCACCTCCCCAGTGCTGGGATAATGGGCTAGGGTCCCTTTTACATTGATGCTGGGGATGGTACTCACGTCGTTACAATTGGCAGTATGCCCTTTGTATTCTGAACCATCATGCCAGCTCTTCTTTTCAGCAGAAAGCTTTAGTAGAAATTTTAAATGATTTGGTCATTTAGGAGGCACTTATGGTACAAATATATCAAAATAATGCTTGTAGGATACAAATTTTCTATTATTATAAATTATATTTTAAAAATTAGTATTTTAATGAATGTTCTAATTATACAAACTATACTTATCTAGTGAATAGTGAAAAATACAAATATATTCATATTATTCTGAATAAAATTTCTTATAGAGGATATTAATCAGAATACTGTCTTTTGTTTGAGCAACTAAAAACTATTCAGACAGTATATAAAAGTGTATTCAATGTATTGTAAGCAAGAACTGCTTCTCATCATAACATGTGGTATGTGGAAATATATCTTACATGGTTTTATTTTAAAGAATAAAATTCAGTAAGAATATATAGTGGCTAATAAGTGTATACCAATAGCAAAATAATATTTCTACAAGGAAAAAGTATAATCAGTGAAATTTTTAGTTATGCTTAAGAATATACATAATGCATAAAGAAATGATATCAGTTTAAGAAGTAAATAGCCACTGTGGAGATAGATGGATAGTTGCACAAGTTTATAGAGAGGTTCTGAAAGAAGGAAGGAATGTACTTATATGTGATTGTCAAGGTACAAAGTGCAGAGCATGATATAAGCCCCACAGAGGCTATACTCTTGGGGTACAGTGGCTACAGAATGGCTTGATCTTCAGTTCCTGTCAGCCTCAGAGGTTTCCCAGGACTTGTGGCATACGGTCTAAAGCCAAAAATATTCATGATTAAAACAGAACAAGCTGATCACCCAAGAAGCGGCTTTTGTCATTTAACCAAATTGCTGACTGATATTTTTCAGTAAAAGAAACCCTTGCCTGATGGGGGAATGTCTTTTTGTATGCTGTGAAAAATATGTTGTTCTGATTGGTTGATAAATAAAGCTGTTTGGCCAATGGTGAGGCAGAATAGGGTTAGGCAGGACATTCTAACTACAGAGGAGGAAGTTGGAAGGCAGAAATGAGAGGATGCTGCCAACCACCATGAGAAGAAAAATGTCAAGATACCAGTAAACCACAAGCCACATGGCAAAGCATACATTAACAGAAATGGGCTGAGTTTAAATGTAAGAGCTAGTCAGTGGTAGGCCTGAGCTAATGGCCAAGTAGTTTTAATTAATACAAGCCTCTGTGTGATTACTTGGGTATGAGTGGCTGAGGAGCAGGCAGAACACAGTAAAAATTTCAGTTATACTTGCATAAACTCTTACCAACAGATTTTCTTTAACTGAGCTGATATCAACGTAGGTGTATCATTTTTAAATTAAAGTATTAGTTTATTGTTGCTGCTAAAGTGTATCATAGCAAGATTAGTGACATAAAAAAACCACAAATTAACATTCTCACGGTTCTGTTTCAGAATATATTAAGTGAAGCTTCATCTAATTTGTCTTAGAAGGTATCACTGAGCATGATTCTGAAAGATTTAAAAACAATTCCATGTCCTTGTTCAGTCACGCGGCTGGCAAAGCCAGTTTTTCAAAATGTTACTAATGAAGTCTTATATCCTTGTCTGATTTAAAGCTTGAGAGAGTTCCTAGATCCAAGATTTGTCCACATTAATGGAGTGGACACCACTTACACACCTTCAAAGCTCATTGTGTTACTGAACTTTTCTGATCCAATCTATATGACCTCTCTTGTGCATCATCTCCATTCCATTTCCCTTACATCTCTCTTCTTCTTGAGTTTGCTTATGTTTCATGTGATGCCACTGTGCCCACGTGCATAATCTAGAACTACCTCCTTGTCTTTGCATGAGCCAATTAAGTACCTTATATTTACCAGAAAAGACATGATATAAAAGCATCTATAATCTTGTTTGATTGTCTACAGCTAAACAATTTTTAAGGTCATCTGGATTAGTTTGCCTATAATACTGTATTTTAGTTTTTCTAAGTAATTCTAGCAAGCAGCCAGGATTGGAAAATCATTTAAAAAATGCTAACACAGAAATTTACAATGGTCAAAGTGCAGATAATATATGTCCATGGACTTTGCTGCCATGTCCTTCTTTTTCTCCTGGTTCTCTCCTCCTTCCTTCTCTCTTATTCTCTCGAGCCTAGATTTCTCCTCCTATCTATTCTCTCTGCCTGTCAGCACTGCCTATCCCTCTCTCTGCTGGCTATTGGCCCCTTAGCTTTTTTATTAGGTCAATCAAGTACCTTGGGCAGGCAAAGTGAAACAAATTCAACATATCTCTACATAGTTAAATACACCCTTACATTGTTAAACAAATGCAACATAAACAAAAAACATACCTTTATATGTTTGAAATAAATGTAATATATCTTTGCCTAGTTAAAATAATATTCCACAACATTTCTTCCTTTTTGTCTAAAGAAAAAGAAAGATTTTAACTTCAACACAGTAAATCCATGTACAATAAGAACAGTTATCAAGTAAGGATTACATTAACAATATCCAGTCCATTTTTTATTTGGAAAATTCAGAGAAAATACTCCAATTTTAATACTATCTTTGTGAGTTCAAAGTTTTGTACCTACTTACCTTCTGTCATACTAAGGGAAACTGTAACTATCTAGTCTTGCTGGGTGGTGGTGGCACATGTCTTTAATCCCAGCACTCGGGAGGCAGAGGCAGGCACATCCCTGTGAGTTAGAGGCCAGCCTGGTCTATAGAGCGATATCTAGGACAGGCACCAAAACTCCACAGAGAAACCCTGTCTTGAAAAAAAAAAAGAAACCTATCTAGTTTTAACTCCATCAATGACCCCAGCAGGATATAATACTACCTGAGCTAACAGAAAGTGCAGTAAAGCTACTTCCAAAAATATAGAAATTAAAGACATCTGGATGCCTGCACAGTCACCCAAGGTTCCTCTGCAATCTTGGGGCATTCTTTTTTGGCATACATTCCTAGACTATCTGGGAGACTTTTCTGTGAAACAGGAATTTTAAAGGACTGTCCTTCCTGGTTTCAGTAATGTTTGACATTAGCTTTCTTGTGTGTCCTGCAGAATGTCTGGCAGACTTTTCTATGAAGCAGTAATTTTGAATGACTGCTCTGCCTTATCATGGCAATGTTCGACAGCCTTTTTTCTTTGTGTCCTGATTGTCCAGTTTGTACAGCATATCATCAGCAGTCAAGGCAAGAACAGTGTCTTTGCCCCGTGTCTAACCTTGCCACAATGAAAACGACTCCATATTGAGCCTCTTGGATGCCCATCATCTTCTCTGAAGTAAACTGGTGCTGCCAGGAGCAGACATGTCTCACTGTCATGAAAAGGCTCAGGTTATTAAATACCTTAAATGCCATAATCTGTAGGTCTTTGAAGTGTTTGCAGATCTATCTATCTATCTACCTATCTATCTATCTATCTATCTATCTATCATCTATCTATCTATCTATCTATCTATCTATCTATCTATCTATCTATCTATCTGTCTGTCTCTGTTTAATAATGAAAACACACTTTATATGACTACAAGCTTGATTATAGATTATTATAGACGACTAACTACTAACCTGTATTTCTTAATTATACACTACACTTTTAAAGGAGCACAATACCCCAACCAAGAGTAGAAACATACATTCATATACCAAATATAACTTTAAATTTGTATCTATATACCAAAGTCCATACCAATGTAAGATTTGTGGTTAATAATTGTCTTTTTATCCTACATTCCTTTATCCCCACTAAATGATGACAAACATCTGTTATCCATATAATATCCAAAACCCACTCATTCCATCTCTTGGGAATGTGAGTGTTGTTTCCTCTAGACTGCTTCCTGTTGTCTGTGGGTGAAAGCATCTTTAATAAACCAGGGAAAATTGAGATAATGGCTAAGTCCTGGGAAAATTAAGTATAACCTTTGTTGTTTAGTCTCTGTGCAATGGGAAGGTCCAAGGCTTATTTACAGTCCTGGCTAGAATAGACTATGAGGCTGGACAATCTCAGCCAATAAATAGCCTTGAAGCTGTCCTGGATTCAGAACTATGAGGAAACTGCAACCGAGGCACTCTGAGAGGCTGGATTACCATTTTTATTCTGGTCCCCTTGCTCTGAAAACACACAAACTTTCAAAGATCACATACATATTTGCATTAAAACATGTATGTTCTGAACGTTGTGAAGGGATAAGAATAAATGTCACATGTCTAGTGGCTTTTCTGGGTTTATTTCTTTATATCTATAGCCAGGATTTTCAGAAGATCTCCCCCGTTCAAACCTGGTCTCTACTAACCTTGAAAGAATCCACAGTCTTTTGTTTCCTATGGAAACAAAACAATAGACTCTTCTCCAAAGCAATGCATTTTCTTACTTCCATTTTAAAGTTAAGGCATTCCTAAAGTATCTAGGTTAGTTTAATTCAACAGTCCCTCTTACAATCCCATGTCTCTCAGCAGCTGTTGTTTGCTCATCATCAATCAAAACTTCAAAGTCAAAACAGCTCCGTATGGGATCCAGACTCCCTTGATATTTTTCATAACTACATGGCTTATTCTTTTTTTATAAATTATTTTCTTTTTTATGACTGTCTATACCCATATTCTTTTCTTTTTTAAGACTATGCATAATTTTAAACATACTATAACCTGTTTAGAGATTTTTTTTCTGTCTGGGTCAGTCTTTACTGCATTTCTCTAGACTTTTCTGTCTACATGAGAAAAACTATAAACTGCTAAGATACTTCTGGGTCCTCCAGTGTGGCTTTGGTAACTGGCTCCATCCCCTTTTTTTGAGTCTGTGAGAGCAAAGCCTTAAGCTTGTAGGCCAGGACAGAGATGCATTTGACCAGGAATTGCATTCAACCACCCTAGCTCTGGAATACTGGTGCCTTTGCGGCGGCAGGCGTTTTTACTTAGCTTGCTGTTTCTACTTAGTGTACTAGATTTCTTTTTTTCACCTTTCTCAGTCAGTATGTGGAAATAAAGTCCCCATTTTGAAACACCAAAAGTAGCAGGCCTTTTGTTTGGTGTGTGTATGGGGGTACCCACCAGCTCCCAAATCATGACACAGAGACTTTTTATTAGTCGCAAATGCTAAGTCTAGCAAAAGCTTGTATCTGGCTAGCTGCTTTTATTTAAGTTAACCTGTTTCTCTTTATCTACCTTTTTCCTCAGGGCTTTTTACTTTTCTTTCCTTCATATGTCTTACTTTTCTGCTTCCTCCAGTGTCTGGCTGGCTGCCAGCTGCCTGACTGGCCCCAGGAGCGTCCCTTTCTTCTTCCTTGTTCTCTTCTCCTTCCTTCTTTCTCTTTCTCTCCAGTCTAGATTTCTCCTCCTATTTATTCACTCTTCCTGCTAGCCCCGCCTATCCCTCTCTCTGCCTAGCTATTGGTTGTTCATCTTTTTATTAGACCAATCAGGTGCCTTAGGCAGGCGAGGTGAAACAATTGCACCACATCTTAAATAACAGTTAAACACAATCCTTACATCATTAAACAAATGCAGCATAAGCAAATGTAATGTATATACCTTTGCACAGTTAGAGTAATATTCCATAACATAAGTAAATGTAACACATCTTTGCCTAGTTAAAATAATATTCCTCAACAGTTCAGAGAGTTCCGGACTGAGATGTTGTCTTCAAGACATGACAGGACTATTGCACACATGAACTCACAGCATCTGTGGTTGCCTCCTCAAGACCTATATAAGATCAAGTGACCCAACACTGAAGTGGTCTCATGATCACCCACCCATCAAAGAGGAGATACGGACACTGGAATTGTTCTGGTGGAAGGATAGTAGGTTTTGTTTATTTGTTTGGCTACTTAGGTCAAGCCTACTCCATTGGATTACAAGGTTATTAAAAAGTTGGCACAGATTTGGGAGGATAGAAGGAGAAAAGGATGGATCTGGGAGAATTTGGTGGAAGAATATGGTGGTGAATGAAATCAAGCTACATTGTATGTGATTCACAGGGTATTAGTTGAAATGCTTTTAAATGGATCTCACTTATCTGGATAACTTATCATAGCTAAATGAAAACCAGCTAGACCCCTTATGCTAAGGGATACACGGGAACACAAAACGTAAAAGGGTTAGCCAAAATGAAAGTTGTTTAAAAGCACTGTATGGAGGTCTACTATTATCTAACCAAATTATTTAAAAAGAAAGTTTAGATGGGAAACACACTTTATTGCCAAATAATGCTGTGTCAGCAAAATGTGTGTTAAAAAACGAAAACCCCAATTCCAGGTGTGGGATCTCTATATACAGGTTGTTGATCAGGGACACCCTCAGAGTAGCAGAAGGGCTTGCCACTGTTGTATTTTCTCTCTCAGAATTAGTTGATGAGAATCTATTGCTTAGTCTATAATCTGCCTGTGTTATAACATATAGAAGTCCGCCTGGGACTCAATTGAAAACATTGCCCTGTTAGCAAGCTGTCACAGGGCTAGGTGATATAGAGGGTACTAGGAGTGGAGATGTATCTGTGGGCTCACCAACTGTGAACCTTATAAACTGCAAGAGAAACTGCACACACTAGTCCAAAATGATGACAGTTATGGGGACAATTAGACCATCTCTAATTGAGTTTAAGGTTTGCTCTCTAGCAGTGAATGAATCTATGCTGTTAGTATCGTGTTGGTCAAACCCCAGAACTGCAGGAGTAATAAGTCCAAGGGTAGCAATTACTACTGTTGTTCACTTCTACATATCTATGTTTAAACCCATGTAAAATTGCTTGTCCCCATTTTAATCAGAGAAGTCTTTCTTTACAGTTAACAGTGGTGAAAACAAAGTTGTGGCTGTTCAAGAGAGTGCTCATCCATAAATAAAACAATTATGTCATTTCCTCTGAGCCTCAGGGTACATTGTTGAAGACCGGACTGAAAGAATGTCAGAACTAGAACATAGGGAGGATTGTAAAATGCTGTTCTCTGAGAATGACACAGCCATTGAAATCATAAACTCACTGCTGCAGTGGTAACCTGCCTTGTAACAACACGATATGATACTGACACTCTTGATGTTCAGCCATGGGTGGTGGAGGGGCTCGGGGGCCCAATCCCTCTCTGATGAACTATTGACTACCCGATAGATTCAGGGATAGTGATAGTGGTTGTCTTTAGTGTTATCCACTGATGAGACCACCAGGATCCAATGCAAATACATATCTATATTCAAAACTGGTAGCCATGCAGACAACACATACACACACACACACACCCCAAAAAAATGCACAAATATACACACACTTACATAAGACACAAATATTGGAAAGGAATTTCTTGGATATGGAGGAGGTTGATGTGGATAGAAGGAAAAATATGATTGAAGGTGTAGGGGATGAGAGTAAACAGCAGACACTGCACCCATTTATGAAATTGTCACATAATAAGTTTATTTTAGAAAGGAAAAGAGAAAGAAATCACATCTCTTATATATTTAACAATAAAATTGTAAAATGTTAAAAAACAATAACAAGTGGTGCTACTGGCATGGTAGATCTCTCTCAAAGCTTAACCCTGGCTCCCTAGTTTCGAAGCTGATCATATCAAATCTGTTGTAGCCTTCTTCCACAGGACCCACCCTGCTTACTGCCTTGTGTGAACATTCAGAATCAAACAAGGTGATTCGAGGTTGGATTACCCAAGTCAGGATTCATCTCTCTTCTATCTAGAATGCTTTAAAAATGTATTGTATGAGAGAAGGATCTATCCTCAATAAAAAAAAAAAACATTTGCAAATAAATAAAAATACCAAACACCCCCCCTCCTTCAGCAGCCAAAAAAACAAGCAAACAAACAAAAAACCCTACATCCTAAAGTGCTGATTAAATTTTCTGACATGGATAGGATGGCTGGGACATGAGAAGGTAACCCAGTTATGGAAAAACACATATGCTACTAGAGTATCTGAAAATGGAGTCCTTCTGCACTTCAGAACGAAAATGTAGATCAAATGCTTTGGAGTATTATAGCTATAGAGCTCAGAATATTTTAATCAAGGGGATAAACATGTAAATAAATATAAAATATAAATTTCTACTTTAAACATTGTTGTGAGTTATTTTTTTTCAAGGCAAGAGCAAGCTTATTGAAGCAAACATGACTTCCTCTGGTGATAATATTGCTTACCCATAGAAATCTTTATTATTCCCAACTATTTGTTCACCTATTAAGATTAAGTACTATTAAGATTCTTATGTCAAATTATCCATTAAATTATATTACAATTTTTGATAAATTTCAATCAAATTCTTTCTTTGAAATACTTATTCTGCTTTATCCGAGACAGCAGCTTCATAAAATTACCTTCAGCTGACCCCTTTTGAGCCACTGTGAAGAGTCAAGACTTTCTTCCTTTCGTGCAAATGATAAAGTTAAGGAAGATCATTGATAGTTTCTTGGAGCTTTTCGTCTTTATGACCTCCACCATCTCACACACATTATCTGTATATAAGTTTGATTATAGCATTGCACAAGAAGTAATATATCACTAAAGGGGAATGAGCTATGCCATAGCAGGAGAACATTATTTAACACCAGGTTTTCCTACATGATGCAAATCAAAGTTCCTCATTCTGTGCATTTCAGCACTCCATTACATTTTCTTTACATACATGTCTTTAAAACACCTCCCATTTCTAAGCACTAGAATGATTCATCTGTACCTCTGGTTTAGATGATTCCTCGTGCTTCAGTCATGCATGTCCAATTGCCTGCAGAAACTTTTCCACTTCATCATGCTCCTGTCGCTGAAAACCCTTTAACTGACACCATTTTATCTAAACTTATCTCTGCCAAAAGTGTGTATTTCAGAACCTCATGATTATAATGAAATTTAACAGTCATTTCAAGTATCTTAGGCAGACATGCCTCATCTCTCTATTAACACTGTAAATGTCCTGAGGAAAAGCATGCTGCATGAAACTTTTCAATATTGTCCTCCATTTTTGTAAAGAAAGACGTAGTGCACAAAGTGCTCAATAAAAGGGAGAAGAAGGGAGGGGACCCAAATTAAAAGAGGAGTGATTGAGCGATAAGTCATTTTAATCACCACATTAAATTAGGATCAGGATGACATTTAAATTTCAACTCAACTTGATTTGATGATCATGAGCTGGCATCACTGAGGTTGCCCAAGGAAAAAGAAAAGCAGGGTACATACAGAGGATAATTATTATACCTTAATCCCTAGACAAGCTCAACATTATAGGTTTGGGGTATAGTAAAATTAGATCTGAATATAGTATTAGAGAAAGGTGTTTAACTGAGGCAGAATGGTGAGGGAGTCATATACTTTGCGTTCTCCCTACTGAACTAGTTAGTTGTAAAGTGATGTTAAAGTATCCACAGATTTTGGAAAGAAAGCAAATTAAACTTCAAAATATTTTCTTTGATTTCCATTCATTTTTCCATTGCATTTGTGTGTATTCAATAATATTCACATGTATGAGTTTGTGTATATGTTGGTGTTGTCTTTGTGTATGGTGATATTTTATTTGTACTGAATTGTGATTTTATTTGTATGTTAATAAATAAAGTTGCCTGGTGGTCAGAGCTATTAGCAAGCCATAGCGAAGCCATGGTGTTCGTGGCGCACACCTTTAATCCCAACTTGGTAGGCAGAACTAGGTAGATCTCTGTGTGTTCAAGGATACAGCCAGCATTGAAGACACATGCCTTTAATCTCAATACCAACCATAGAAGACCTGGAGTGACCTACAGACAGGCAGTGACGAGTTGGTCATGTGAATGGGTTTACAACCAATGAGAAGGCAGAACAGGAAGTCTTTATAAAGACAAACACACAGGAAGTAGCTCTCTTTTGGAGAGGTCTCTTGGCTGAAGAGGCTAGCTGCAGTGAAAGGGTAAGACTCTTAGCTCTGACCTCTTGGCTTTCTTCTCTAAATCAGCTCTGTGTTTCTTATTTAATAAGACGGTTGGTTACATCTACATTTGTGTGTGATAATCCTTGTGCATGCATGTGTGCATGTGTGGAGGTCAGAGGTTGATACTAGGCATCTTATTCCTTGATGTTTTGAATCTTATTCATTGAAGCATGGCATCTTGTTGATACAGTTTTGCACATGAATCCCCCATTCCTGCCTTCTAAGGCTGTAGTTAAGTGCTGGCCACTGTATACACCTATAAGTCACTTGGGTTCTGGGCATCTGAACTCCCATTCTCTTGCTTTCAACAAATACTTAAATCTCTGAGCACTCTCCCCAGACATATTGTAATTTATTTGTACGTGACACATACTTACAATAGGCATGTAGAGGGAACAATGTCATATTTCAACATAAAATAATATGTGAGTGTGTATGTGTTGTTATGAGGCTAACAAACATATCCATCATGTTTCTGTGGTGAGAGCAATCAAAGTTATTTTGAAATAAACAATGAATGAACTACAATCGCATTACCTTCCAAGAGGACATCAGAACATATCCATCCTAACTATAACTCCATATAATTGACTAGATATCTCCACTCCTCTGTTTCAGTGGCTATTATTAAAAACAAGAAATTAAGGTATTATTGAGGGTATGAAAAATGGGATGTGAACCATAATAGTATTGCTGCAAATAAATGTTAAAAATATGGAAAACAGTATGGAAGACTCTAGTTTTTTAGTGTAAGAAGTATATTTTAATAAGAGGAGCGTATTTTGAGTTTCATGAGGAACTGTAGAAATTGAGACCAGCCTGTGAAGTCACAGGAAGAGATTTTGGTTCAATTCCTTTTCTAATTGTGAGGTTTCTTTTCCCCTAGAATCACTCAAGCTGGTATCCACACAGCCCCTGTGAAGAAACTCTCATCATTTAAACTTTCAACCATTCCCTGAGAATAAACAGCAACAAATTTTAAGAAATCATGCTCCAAAAAGAAAGACATCAACTTTCTGTCAACAGCATGATTTCTCATCTATGCTCCAAAAATATCATAGTAAATTAAGGAACCAAATATAAAATATAAAAAAAAGTCTCTTCCTGAAACAGGCTTGGGGTAAAATAGGAGATCTGCTGTGTCAGGAATATGTCATATTGGTGCACCATGCATTTATATTAATTTTAGTTAAACAAAGGGATAGCATTGTAGATAAACAAACAAGTTAATAGATAATGATTTTGCTCAACTGGATGCAGTTATGTGGAGCCCTAAGTAAATGGCACTAGAGGGGAATTATCTTTTTCCTCTTCCATTCTCCTATCCATAATTTTAGATAACTCATCTCTACTCTCTATAAATGTCCCAAACTATTCTGTCATCTTTATTGGGACAAATATACTGTTTTCCATATTACTGAGATAAGTACTCTGAAGAGGGTACCCATATTTTTAGGACACCCGGAAATACACTTGCCTTCAGAGTGGTGCCCCAAGTTTAAATACAGCTCCTCTTTGAACATAATTTTTCAATCTAGATAAGCCGTTATCCACAAATTCCAGACAACTAAATATAAAACACCTTTGTAATGCCTGATAAGGTGCTCACAATTTCTCATGCTATGGTGACCTCCAACCACAAAATTTTCATTGCTACTTCACAACTGTAATTTTACTGTGGTGATGAATCATAATGTTAACATCAGATTTGTAGAATATCTGATATGCGACCCCTGTGAAAGGGTCATTGTCCCCTCCAAAGGAGTCACTACCCACAGGTTGAGAGCAACTGCTATAAAGTCTTCCAATCCAAGTTTCCAAAAGAAATGTTCCTGTCATAGGTTTTCACACCACACATATGTCAATTGTAATTCGAATGTCCCAAATTTGTGCATCTACCTATGACTTCCTTTTGACAATCTTCTGTTATGTATCTTATCCAAAAGCATAGGTAATCTCATCTACTCAAAGTAATTAGCACACCTTCCCCCACACCAGTATAGACATCTTCTGTTATGTCATCATTCCTTGGGGATCATTACTGTACAGTCCACCTGGTCTTCTAAGGTAACATCTTGGTTCCAATGTAATTTGATGATTAACTTAATGAGTCTAAAGATTCTACATTCAAATTTGACATCAAAGTAGTTAGCAAAGGAAACCTGTCAATGCAACAAATTAGAATGTGTTCATGTAATGATGGCTATAAGGGCTTATATTTAATAGCATTACAGATGCAAACTCCAGAATCACAGTTGTATTGCTTGGTCCAGAGATAATAGATGGAAGCCCTAATCACTTGCAAAGCCTTGCACATGCTGTCCTACTTGACTGGCCTTTCTCTTTATTCTCAAACACAACAAATGTGTTTAATTGGCTTCGTGCCCTTGTTTTCTCCTGTGATTTAAATGAACTTGCTAGTACACTACATTGGAGTTATCTGCTGAAATGTCATCTTGTTAAATAGACACTCATTTTATACAAGAGTGAAAAATTGACTGTCTCGAAATAGTTGGACTCCCTTTCCTTTTAACTAATATTTTATTTATTTTTTGCCCGGTATATAACTATCAACAACCAATTTTCCTTTGATTTTTTTTTACAGTGACAATTACTTTAGTTCCATCTCAATTGAGAGTCAGCTCCAAGTAAGCAGGGTCTTGCTCTAAATTTTATCTGTTGGGCACATCAAAGTGTGCCAACAATATGAAGAGGCCTCAATACGTTCATGCACAATGACAGAATTTTTCCAAAGAGAGTGCTTCTACCTTATGCAGCTGAGCAGTGTGCCTTCCCCATAATGTAAGTGTGCCCTGCCCTTCACAGAGCACACAGCAGATCCTTTTTTAAGTTAAAAATAGAGTCAACCTGGTGCTAGGGATAGATAGTAAAATAGGGAATAACAGAGAAGCAAGATGGCTTTTGAGTCAAGATTCCAACATTTCCTTCGATGGCCTGAGTCTTTTTTTTTTTTTTTTTTTTTTTTTGTTTTTAGAGGGTTTGTTTCTTTCTTTACACTTTTCCTTGTTCTGGCGTTGTAGTCCTTGCCCAGGGTGGC